>JANHFL010007317.1:19025-29960 GCA_032468155.1 Oxyrhabdium leporinum
TCTTCAGTGTTGTCACATAAAAAGATATACTTAAATATTTACAAAATGTGAGGGGGTATACTCACTTCTGTGACATACTGTAAGTCTAAGTGCTATTGCTATTCTGTACATTCTCTAGCATTAAAGTTAAATAACAAGAGCCAAAACAAACATTAGCAGAGTGCACTGTGAGTATACATTGGGAGAAGGTCCTTCTGTCTCACTTTCCCTCTGATGTTAGCCCAAGAAGGAAGAAATATGGATGTTTGTAGCTATACTTTTAAGAAATTAAGAAAACAGCGATAGCATATTTCCTGCAGAAAGAGGAACTGTGATTTTGAATGCAGGATAGACAGAAGGAAAGAGCCTGCTTCTTTTGTGACATTTATTGTTTTTCAAATGAAAGATTAAGAGATAATCACAGAGCTCTTGGGAAATGTCTGTATATCAAAAAGAAAGAGAATTTGGCATGAAAGAAAGGTGGCTAATGTAAAACTGAAAAATGATAAGTTGGAAAGGGTGAGTTTTCTAGCCACAAGAGATAATGAGTGAGTAAAAAGGGAAGGGTTATCACCAGTAGTAAAAAAGATAAGAAAGGGGTAGGAGAAAGAACTTGATAATCTGTCGAAAAGTAAGCTGTCTGATAAACACATGAATGAGGGATAATGAGTAGCTGCCAAAGAAAAAAGTATAATCTCCTCTATTCCCTTCCATCCTCAAAGCATCTCTTGAAAATTTGGAAGTTCTACTGTATAATGGTGGAACAAAAAGAAAGAACAAGATTCTCTAATAAATGGAAAATTCTTTAATAACTCCAATAGAAACCCATGACATGGCAACTTAAAGCCTGAACATTATGTAGCAATAGAAAGGCAGTGGTACACATGCTTTCAACTCAGTTCAACTCTTAATAACCCCATAGAAACCTATTTGGAGTCTCTGATAACAGTGCAAAAGATAATTGCTATTGCCTTAGTTTCTTAAAAGATTTCTCTGTGTTTTAACCAGAAACAAAAGGAAAGGGAATGTTTCAAATGATTGTAAGAAAACACATTTTATTATGTGAAGGCCCAACACATATTAGAAAATTCTTTTATCAGGAATGTTACAAAACAAAACTTCAGGAGTTTTCCAGAATGATTTGAACTTTCACACAATAAAATCTATTTTCTTACTGGCACTCTGCTGTGAGGAAGGAAGTCACGTCCTCTTCTCCAACTACTAATGAGGTCTGACACGTCTTAGCTTCTAAATTCAAGCAAAATCACTAAGATACTGTTATTGCCTGTTGACACAAGTAAAATAAAGATGTATATTTAATTACCAACTTTGTTTTCTAAGGTGAGTAAACAAGGCAAAGATTCATACCTTCTATATAAGGAGTAAATTCTAAAAAGGCATAAGGATAGTGGTTTTTCAGAGTGTTCACTCTTATAGCCACATTATAAGATGCTAAATAATCTTGAATTGTTGACGAGAGATCACATTCTGTGACGATTATATTCTGACATTGAGGAATAGCTGCCCAGATTTCAGAGTGTCTGAAATAACAGCAAAAAGAAAGCAAAAGGTCTTGGACACATTTTCAAATAAAATGCTGGGAACCATCATTCATGAAAAAACAAAAGAAAGAATGTTATTACACCTACGTTGGTCCCGGAAGCTTTATTTATTTATTAAATTTACATACTACCCATATCATCAACAGAGATTCTAGGTAGCTTACAATCATTTAATAAAATGCCAGTATGAAATATTAAAATAATAAATAGTAAGACTAAGTTTGAATTAAAATTGACAAATATAGAGAGAAAAGGAACAAGATGCACATGGGGAGGAGGTGGGGTCTTGTCTTAATCCATTAAACACCTCCATACCCCTATTAGGGCCCCAGGGCATTGGCAGAGCCGGGTCTTTAGGCCCTTTCGGAAGGCCAAAAGGGTGGATGTGCATCTCACCTCGCGGGATGGGGGGACAGGACACTGTATTCCGGAGGGCAGGAGTTAGGGCAGAAAAGGCTCTTCTCCTGGACTCTGCCAGCTGGAATTCCTTGACCAATTGGAAAATTATGGAAATATCCCCTATCCTTTGCAGTACTCTATCTTGCCCCATATATTAAATATATACTTTATTTTAAAAAAAACAGATAAGCCTGCCTTGACAGCATCGAGAACATATACAGTGTTGTTCATTAGTATTCCTGCTTTAAAGTAACAGAAACTTTATATGCTGCTTCTGCCTAATTTTAACTGAAACAGAATTCTGTTCAAGAGTGTTGCAAAACAGGATAAAATGTATACTTACCTGTGGTATTGTACTGAAAATGTTACGTTGAGGCCACATGGATTATCCCAGTCCCATTTCAGCATAATATTTGCATTAATAACACTGATGGTAACATTTTGTCGGTGTTCCAGACATGTTAAACCTTTGAATATTTTAGAAAAAAACATAGCAAAAGTAAAAAATGAGCAGGTTAAAATATTATGGGATTTCTGAATTTAGACTGATAAAAGTCTTTGCTCATAACACACCAGATATGATTGGTTGAAAGGAAGAAAGTGTGGATAAATACTAGGGGACAAAGAATTAGAGAAAATCGAAGTATCAAGATCTGAAAAATGAAACTGAAAGATTATGGCATAAACTGGCAGTGGTGATCCTAGTAGTTATTGGCACAGTGGGTTCATACCAAGTCTTGGAGCAGAAAATCTGTGCATTGACAAAATTGCCGGCTGTCAATTACAAAAAGCCATACTTGAATCCACATGGAGATCATTGTCAACTATTGTTATCTTTCCCACCTCAGATTCACCCAAAGTAGCCAAATCCCCTATACCTATCTCCAACTCTCTAGGCCAGGGGTCCCCAACCCCTGGAAGATAAGGGACCTCAGCATGCCAGAAACTGGGCCACACAAATAAGCAAAGCCCCATCGACAGGATGCAGGCAGCACATGAAACCATGCCCCCTCTGGTCCGTGGAAAAATGTCTCTCCAGGGAACCGTTTACTTGGTGCTGAAGAGGTTGGGGTCCGCTACTCTAGGCCCCGCATCTCTGGTCATCTTAGAAAAAGATGTGTGAGGTCTATTTCATAGACAAAAGATTGGAAAAGCCCCAGACCCTAACAGAGTAATTCCTTCTTGCTTGAAAGGTTGTGCTGAACAACTGGCCCCATCATCACCCGCATCTTTAATAAATCACTGGAGATGTGCTATGTCCCTTCTTGTTTGAAATGCTCTGCTATCATCCCGGTTCCCAAGACATCCTCCATCAAGGAGAATGAATGACTACAGACTGGTTGCTCTGACATCTGTAGTTATCAAGACCTTTGAGAGGTTAGTGCTCACCCACCTGAAAATCATTATGGAGCAATTGTTAGATCCCTTGCAGTCTGCCTACTGAACAAATACCAGTAGATTGGCAGATGATGCTCTGAATGTGCCACTGCATGACACCTTGCAATATCTTGAATCCCCAGGGACTATGCATGGGTCTTTTTCATAGACTTCAGTGTGACATTCAATATCATCATTCCAGAAATTCTTCACTCCAAACTGATTCAGCTAACTGTACCTGTCCATACTTTTAGGTGGATTATTAGCTTTTTGACAGATATGAAGCAACAGGTGAAGCTAAGGAAAATCACATTGAGCACCTGGTTGATTAATACAGGTGTCCCACAGACTATGTGTTCTCACCACTGCTCTTCTTTCTCTAGACCAATGACTCCATCCCAAAAGATCTCTCTGTTAAAGCATTGAAGTTTGCAGATGACACAACAATCATTGGTCTCATTTGAGCTGGTGATGAATCTGCATATAGACAGGAAGTTGAGCAACTGGCGCTGTGTTACAGCTGGAACAATCTGGAGCTGAACATGATTAAAACTGTAGAGTGTGGATTTTAGGAAGACCACCACTTACTATCTTTGACAGCACAGTATCAGAAATAGAAGCATTCTTGGGTTCTATGATCTTCCAGAATTTGAAATAGACACCTAACATTTGAACCATCATTAAAAAGACACAACTAAGAATGTTCTTCCTGTGTCAACTTAGGAAGTTCAAGACTGCCCCAGCAGCTGTTGATAGTTCTACAGAGGAATTATTGAGTCTGTCATTTATACTTTAATAATTGTCTGGTTTGGTATAGCAACTAAATAGGACAGGCACAGACCCCAACAAATAGTCATAACTGCAGAAAGAACAATTGCAACCAGCCTGCCTGCCATTAAAGAGCTGTATAATATATGGGCCAGAAAGAAAGCTGAGAAAGTATCTACAAATCCCTCACAATATAGATTATTTCAACTCCTCCCCTCAAGACGCTGCTGTTATATGCCAAAACAACTAGACACAGGGATAGTTTTTTCCCCTGTGCCATCACTCTGCTGAATACCTAATTCTCACAATATTATTCTACGTCTATTTACCCATATTATGTGGTTATAGTATTATTTTTCTCCTTCTCACCTTTGCAACTCCCCCAGTTGATTCATTGATTCATTTAACAAATGCAGTAAAAAATGTAAAAAATCCATCTGACTCATTTTATGACAGTTTTCATTTACAATCCCAATGGTACAGCCTCCATTAGGTCAGACCTCAAGGACTACCTGTATATAATAATAATAATTCAAAAGTCACCAATGATGGCTAAGCTATCCCCTGTTGATGATTTTCTGATTTTTTTACATGTGATGGGAAATTCCAGCCACTGTTAAAAACAGTGAAGACAAACTAGACAGAAAGCAATAAGCCAAAGGTCACTGATTTATTTATTTAACTATTATGCAACTCCAACCCAGGGGACTATGCGGAACCTATTGTATGCAATCAGTACACAGGGTTACAAACAAAACCTCAATATTCACTTTATTCTCTCAAAGGGCATTTATTCTCTCAAAGTAGTATGATGCTCTGAATGTCATCCACGATACACATTTGCACTACATTCTTAATTTAGTTATTCTCATTAATGCTAACTTATGGCTAACACAAGAAGCATGAAATGTAGCAATAGCAAGATAGCAAGATCATAATGTTTGTTGAAAAGAAAGTTACAAGTTAAGCAGATCCTTGAAGCATTTTCAGGCTGAATATAGCCAAATGAAGTGCTACCGGAAAACTGCAACAGAGTGTTAAGTCACAGAATTCTATTTTTGATGTGCAACAGCAAAAGACGGACAGAAGTTGCCTTTGCAATGGGCTAGAAACAGATACAGGACCATGTGATGTGTTGCCACCCTCAATAAATTGTCTAGTGGTTAAGGTATCAGGCTAGAAACCAGGTGACTGTGAATTCTACTTTTTCATGAAAGCTGGCTGTGTGATTTTGAGCCATTCATTCTCTCTTAGTTGTTGCAGGGAAAATAGGAAAAAGAAGGATTATTAGGCATGTTCTCTAGCTTCAATTATTTATAAAAAATGAAGGTAGGAAATAAATAAATAAATAAAATAATACTTTTTCTGGAAAAATTCCTTCCTGGAGAAGGCCTGCAAAGAGAAAAGCCTTCATCTTATGACTAAGGATACATCAGTTTGTACAAGTCAGGACCAGGTCTTAAGGGCCCATTGTGACCAATCAGCTGAGTCTTTTGAACAAACTAAGTTACAACTATACTGCCCCTAAGATATCAAGATCATAATAGACAATAAAGATCATTGATGTTATTATAGGAAGTTTTTTCTACTGAAGGATATGATGGAACTGCACTGTGACGAAAAATCTGCAAGCTAAAAAACCCTAACTTTTGAAATCAGTTGGGCACCAGAATTTTGGAACTGACTGTCTCCTTTGAAAGATGGTCAGTATGGCAGAAAACTTTGTAGAAACAGTCGACTTATGACCACAATTGAGCCCCAAATGTCCGTTGCTAAGCAAGACAAGTGAGTTTTGCCCCAATTTACAACCTTTCTTGCCACAATTACTAAGTGAATCACTGCAGTTATTACCTTAATGACATGGATGTTAATAAATCTAGCCTCCTCATTGCCTGTCAGTAGGTCCCAAAAGGTGATCACATGACTCCAACAGATCCAGACACTACAATCATCATAAATATAGAACGGTTTGTAAGCATCTGAATTTTGATCACGTGACCATGGGGATGCAGCAATGGTTGCAAGCGTGAAAAACAGTCACAAGTCATTTTTTTCCAGTACCGTTGTAATTTTGAACTGCCACTAAATGAATGGTTGTAAGCGGAGTACTACAGTACTTGTATGGAAATGGAGAGCGAGTAAAAAGAAGTAAACATTCCAAAGATATAGGGAATCCACTGACGTTTATTTTTATCGTCTTAAACTTTTAAGAGCGGGATTGAAAACACAAACAGACTTGGAGCCTCAGCAGTCCAAACTAAAATTTAAAATAATGTTCAAAATAAGATGTCTAACCAAGGAGATAAACTGATCTGGCAGCAGCACTTCGAGCATAGCCAACTGAGGAATTCTGGGAGCTGAAGTCTACAACTCTTAAAACTGCCAAAGTTGGACACCCTGCTCTAGACTTTCCAATATGAAGGACCAGCCTTTTTCTCTGCCTAGGGAAGGAACTCAGTCCTAGCCAGGTAGCACAAAAGGGAGAAGGGGGCGTTTGTTTATAGTAGCCTGATAAGGGTTATCTGCTTTCTATGAAGCCTCCTCTTCATCTTCTTCTGGGATCTGCTGTCTCCCTCAACCTTCTGCTCCAATCTGCTCCCTTGCACTTGCTCCTTCTTCAGATAAGGTACGTTGGCTGGTCAACACGCTGTTTCTCAGAGGCTGGGCAAGCAAATGACCGCTCTCGTTCCGGAATGTCCCCCCTCTTATCCCAAGAGATGAGATTGTTATCTCCGATGAAGCGGAAGATGAACGAACTTACCCGTGCTCTTCGACCCCATTCCCAGCGCGGCTGCCACCACAAGCCATAGGCGCGCGGCGCCCCTTCCATGCCTCGCCCCAGCTAAAAGCCGTTCCGAAGCGATTCGAGCAGCCATTGACTAGCGCCGACAACCTCGGGCTACTATTGTGGCCTTGCCCAAAACAGTCACGTCACATGACCAGACGGGCTGCAACCGCTAGGATGTGCCCAGCACCCTCGCAAGGAAGCCTTTATTCACATAGATAATAGAAAGTACAGAGGAGCAGGCTGAAGAGCACGCTTTTCTTGCCGTTTTTCACTTGCATTTTCCCTTTCCTATTGCGGGAGATGAAATAAAAGCATTGCGCGTTTGCAGGAACGTAAAAGAATATTCAGCTGAATGTTAGGTTGCGTCTTGTCAGAGCAATAATTGAGCTAAAATTCTTTGGCCGCTTTGGAAATTCAAAAGAGCTACTCATCTGAACAGATGCAAATGAGGGAAACACACTTTGTTAGTGCAATGTATAAATAACATTGGACTATCGTTGTATAAATCTATCTTTCTTAGGAACACTGCCGCTTTCAACAATATAAATCTAAGGAACGGACTGCACTGGACTGAAAGACAGTCTGATTGTAGTATTTCTCAGCATCATAAGGGTTTTTCTGAATAAAACGGTGGAGGGGGGGTGTTTAACCCTGTTAAGTTAAAGGTCGATCTTTGAAAATAATTATAGAAAGTAGAATATAAACCTCTTACTCTTTCTGAGATGGGAGAAGCTGGCAATACACTTATGCCCTTTTTTATTAGGACAGGTGTCAAAATGGAATGGGCCAGATAGAAACACATGTTTCAAACAAATAGATGTTTTAATGGTTAAAAATCCAGTCTGTGGGGCCTTCAGTGCTCTCTCACTGATGATGCTAGTTTGGTAATGAAATGTCTGCAAGAAAACCACCAAGCTGAGAGGGTACAAGAACACCACAGTTCAATCATGAACCTCAGATATTCTGTTCAATCAATCTAGACACTTTTAGTATTATGATTTTATAAATTCCCAACTTTCTCGAACCATTAGGATAGAATAGTTCCAAATGCTAAATGCTAAATCAGAGATATAATTAAATCAGCCCCATTCATACTACTCATTTACTGATAAAAAGGGCGGCACAAATTCTTCCTCTTTTTTGCCACCTCTTGCTGCCTGGAGCTTCTGTAAAGCATTGACCAAATTTTGACAAATAGTAACTGCTGCTCTTTATGCAAAAACTCACCTGCTGTTCATCCCCATCTTAGTTAAAAAGACTAACTGGGGCATGTTTCTACTGTACTAGCTGGATAAACTATTAATTCCTCTTAAATAATCCTGTTCACAGTGTTGGAAGGAATTCCTGGTTCGTTTCCTGGCTGGGAGCTGACACCGACGTTTGAGTGTTCTTGGGTTGCAGACCAATTGTACAAGTACCGGTTCTTATACATCTTATTCCTTTGACGTTTTTGTGTAGTTTAAGGATTATATGTGTTTCTTTAGTAATGGTGATTGCTCTGATTTTGGTTTACCTGTCTTTGGTCTAATCTTGCTTGGTATTTTGGTTTTTTCCTGTCCTGGGGTTAATCTTGTCAACAGGAGGGGAGGAAGTTTGTGTAGGTAAATGTTTGCTTTTGTATTGTCTGGAATCTATGTTTTCTTATTTCTAGTGATGGCCTCTGTGTCAGCGTTCCAAGTAACAACCTCCAAAGAATAAGACTCCGAGAATATCATCTTCCCAAAGATCCATTTTATTAGAGATGTCATATTGACACATCTGGGGAAAACCCAAATCTGGGATTTCTGGGTTTTCCCTAACCTAAGAAAATCCAAAATCCAACCCCAGCACTCAAAAGTCCATCACATGGTCCAATCATTATTTTGTTCCAACCGGAGACTATCCCCAGTCACTCCCCTCCAGGTGCAGAGTAATATGTCCTTGACTCTCCAAGAAAGGAATTTTGTTGTGGTTAATCTTCCACCACTCCTTGAATTCCCCCCTCCCAAATTCCTAGGCCCTAAATCTGGCAGCCCAGAAGCCTCAAAGAAAAATGGCTTCCAAGCTGACACCCTGTCAGTTTTCCAGGGCTTCCCATTTGTTTGTTATTCTTATTCTTTGTCTATCTTTCTTTTTGTGATTAAATGTAACGACTTTTGGCAACGTGGCTGGTCTTTCAATTAAAGATTATGTCTTTGCCTCTTTATCTATTGAATGAAACTATTTTAGATTCTGTGAGGTTTGCCCTTTTAAAAAGAGTCTTGTTTTTACTTCCTTAAATGTTCTGACACTCTCAGTTTTTGGGTAATATCTCCCTAAAACTTACTACAACAGTAAATAAGGAACTTTCATCTGGTGTCAACTGATGCAATCTTCAGCTTGGTAGCTGAGAAGGAAAGCTGATAAACAACTTAAATTAGAAAGAAAATTATCTGCACAGAACCTGCCAACGTGAGGCACATGACACGCCAGAGATTCAGAATCTACTTGAATAGCTGAGACCCAAAACTCCAGCAGCTCTACCAATTATGCTACAACAGCAGATAATCCAACTGTATTGGCAGTTCTGAATGCCACACAACATGGACTTTGTAGTTTTGTTGTACTTGATAAGTAGTATGAGTTTTCTTGTATTTTAATTTGATTTATTTTTTCTCTCTTTTAAATGTAATGTTAATATAGTAGTTTATCAAACCTTATGGGCTGGAATGTAGAAAGCTTTTTACCTGTTACTTCAGATGGATTGATTGATACTTTGTAACAGTCCTGAACTGCAAGATAAACTATCTTTGCTCTCCAGGTGAGCATATGATAGTAGTGTGCTGTCTTAAAAGGATGCCTGTAGTTGTCTTCTGATAAGATAGAGAACTCGTTAGTGTTGATTGATATCTGGTTTGTGTCTTTGTGGATTCTAAGTAACTTTATGATATTTTTCCTCATTAACATCCTACATTCTATACCCACAAGTTCCTTAAAGCTTATTTGAATGAACATACTTAGGATTATGGAGTGTAAATAGGTAACATGTTTGACTTCATATAACTGATTTCCTATTCAAAGATGGGGATGTGTTTATCAGCTTTCCTTTTGTATTTTCCTTTAATGTGTTAACTATAAAAGAGAATGCAAGTTGATACCTGGGGTTCTCTCTTTGCATGAGCGGATCTGCTTTTATCGGAATGTTCTAAATAAATTATAATTAAATGATCTTCCTGTCCCAGATTGCATAATTGGGGATCTGGCATGCTGGGGCATGAACCTAGGGTTCATCAGTTCTTACTAAGCATACATAGTTGATGCTTAAAACTCTGTCGGGCCTGTTTGAGAAATTTTCCTGAATCAAAACATTGAGGACTTGACAATATGTTTCTCAAAGACAATGCATTATTTGGGGGAGAAACTGAAGGGTGGGCTGTTAGAAACTGATAGGGCAAATAGAACTCAGATAAAGGCAGAGTTTATTATATAGCATCCAACTCCTTAGTAATAAAATCACTTCATTGAAGGGAGCTCCCCTTCCAAAAGGAAGATACAAACTAATCAAATTGCCCTTTTTATAGGTGATCTCCATTATAATTGGATTTGTTGGATTAACTTCTCTAAGCTATTACATTGTAAAAGGAATTCTTAGATATTCATATTACCGTATCATTTGGCTCCTAAATGCTATTTTTTATAAGAGATTAGTAGTTACTTTTCATCCATTTCATATGCAAAGAAAATGCCTCCAGATATGAAGGCTGGCTAGGTATCAAATATATAGCTTCTGTCAACTTGTGGGAAACATTTATATCCTAGGCAGCTGGGAAGTACCTTAGCCCAGTATCTTCATTTTTTTAAAAAATATTTATTGTTTTTATTGTAAAAAATATTATTTTATTTTCATTAATACACATTATACATTATATATTATACATTTCATTATTATACATTGTGCATCACATTTCCAGTTTTGCAACAACCATGTACTGGCTGCATCAAGTCTTTTAAATACACATCGTGTTATACACCCTGGTTATAACCATTGTTCTCATAGTCATACAATATAGTCTTTTTTAAGTACATAGTATTGTACATCATAAT
>JANHFL010007317.1:30060-42984 GCA_032468155.1 Oxyrhabdium leporinum
GGAGCTCGGACATCTGTTCGGGGTGTCTTCCCGCAACTGAAACTCCTTGTGTAATCTGCCTGATCATTTGAATGCAACAAAAGTTAAAGCCACAATCTAATAAGAATATATATCTGTATATCTCTTTTAAATTACAAAATTAATATGTTAAGTTACAATGTTAATAATAAAGTTAATAATGAAATAATCAATACTTAGTGTTGTTCAGTGATGATTAGTTACACATAAATCTTAAGGGTAGGCGCTTTTTCCATTTTTTCCTCCTTCAGCGGTCAAATTTATAGTCCATGTTAAATTAGTCCACACTGTTCTTATTGTAATCCTTTGGGAATCTTTTTGCAAATTAAGATTTGTAATCCATCAAGGCCCCAAATCCCATCCAGTCAGCAAGCTTTTTTCCAAAACAATATCTAGATAGATGTACAGTTTCCAAGTTCACTCTTCACTCTTCCCTATTCATGTTGGTTAATGTCCTCTCTAAATATCACAGGAGCCTTTATGGAGTCTTTGTAATATTTATAAGTATTGCATCAGTTACTTCCCTTTTGTATGCACTCTTCTGGTCAGTAGGTGATGCCCTTACTCTTTATTTTTTTAAACACTGTCCGGACTCCTCCTTGAGCATTCAAAATCCAACTTCAATCCAGCAAAAAGAATAATAAACACGTTCCTAGTAGTTTTCAATTTTTTAGTGTTCTTTGCAAATATTTAGTCTAGGCTTTCCTCTAACTCAGTCTCTGTTTCTTTATAGTTGTTCTGTTATTCTTTCCGGAGGTGTCAGTAACCCTACAAACTTAGTCGCCGCTACTCTTGTGGAGCGGAAATTCTGCTCCACCCCTTCTTTTGAGTCCCACTTTCACTCTTTTCCACTCCTATATTGGGGTAAATTCAATTGCAGCAGATTAGAAACTTCTTACCCAGTACAGCCACGTTGCTCTTTGATTTTTGTTTTCCTTTCTCTCACCAATCTGTCACAACTTTGGGTCAGCCATGATGACAGTCTTCTCTCCTGTCAGCTTCAAGGGGTTTCCCCTCATTCTAGCAGGAGATTGCCTTTCTCCATGCAGTCTTCGGGGCTTCCCCTCTACCTTCGCTAATCCCTCTGGGGTTAACAATACCCATCGAGGGTTGCCAGACAGGCAAAATTGGGTAGGAATAATGGAGTCCCGTTTCCCCACTCTGCTTCGCTGTGATGTCACTACCAGAAGTCTCCTACCCAGTATCTTCATTTTTAAGTAGGGAACCAAAAATGGAAACAAGAGACTACCAATCTCCATTCAGTATCTATTGGCCCAAGAAACGTGTAACTCTTCCAGAAACTTCCAAAATAGGAAGGGGCATTTAGACTTAGAAAATAACATGGAAGTGTCTTTTAAAATTTACAGGAATTTCAAGCCAATGCTATAGGAATGACAACTGCTGCCCTTATACAATTGGAGCAAGACAATTCCTAATCAGTGGGATAGTAAGGAATCTGTTATAATTTCTCTTTCTGAAGAGAAATTATGCCCTCATTAGAATCCTCTGAAGAACTCTTATCCATAAGCCTATGTTATCTCTAATGGGAAGAAAAATCAAATATCATTAAGAAGGGAGACTGTTACTTGCCTACTACCTTCACCCAGTCCCTGGCCCCAATTTTTAACTTGGGGGCATTTATAAATATGGACCATTCATAACTGAATTCACAACAGTAAATGCCAATATTGCATTTGTCCTTCAGAGAACAATTTATTGTGCATACCAGTTAGAAGGGAAGTGGCCTCCTTGCCTCCCAATATTCAGCAGAAATAGACAATCTTCCAGGGAGTAATGACAAAATAACATGGCTGTGTGTCTTTGGAGCCAAGTGTAATGGAAAGTGCAGTGGTAAAGGAATGAACCACCTGAATTCTTTTCCAGAAAAGGACTTCATATTGCCCAGATGCTCTCTGGGACATTAAAGTAATGGTCTACAGCGGGTTTTAGAGTTCCGGGAGCTGGCAGAAATAGCTTTGTCCAAGCTGTGGTCAGAGCCTTTCATAACGAGACTGGGTGTGCCCATCTTTCCTCTTAACCACTTTTATTGGAAATGGCTTATAAATCACTTTTTGGATATTAAGAACTTTCAGAAGGACATTTCCTTACACCAGATGATTTTCCTATAATCCACAATGAAAGAAGATTTATGTAAGTTTAAAACTTAAAAGATAACCTGTCAAAATTTAGAAATAAGCAGCGAAAGAGTGATTAGAATGTTGATTTTGGAAAGATTTTAAGTGGACTAAGGGGCCAAATTGATTGAACACAAAAGTTATAAGCATATTTCTGTTTTGTAAGGTCCCAGAAGTTTCCCCAAGCTACTGAGATGCCAAAGCAAGTGAGACTTGAGATGAGGCTTGCAAAAAATAACAGCTTTTTATTTTGGCCAAAGCAAAAAGTCTGGGTGAATACTATATGCAAAACATACAGACAAAATGCATATAAGGAATAGCTACACCCCTGCAAAAGTGGCTCAGAGTATTATATACATTTTACCCCATTAGAAACAAAGTTTACCCAGAGACAACGGCTCGTTACCAACATGGTCTTTTAAATGTTCTTTGTTCAGGTCCCTGTCTCTGCCTACCTTATCCATGGAGCATTCCTATAGCCTTGTGTAGGGGAGGCTAAGTTGTTTATTCAGCAGAATGCTTTCAGGATTCAGAATCTATGAGGCAGCAAACTCCCTACTCGGGTACCTTTATCTATGGGATCTGACATTCCTGGGTAACAGTTTCTTCTATATTTTCAAGGATGTGCCTAGCTTCGAAGCAAAGAACAGAAGCAAGACACAGAAGCAAGATAACAAACTTTGTACTAATAGTAACCAGTATCAAAGCTACAATTTACTAAGCTAGAATTAATTCCTAACGATTAATTTCTGACAGTATAAGCAGGAGCCAATAACAAAGGTTAATTCCTAATAAATGATTTCTAGCAGTGTATATCATATCCGAAGCAAACAGCAAATATTGGTTTGATCACTATACTCCTTCAGTTTGTTTAAAATCCTATTAAAGTACATGAAGTTCTGAGCTTAAATCTAAGAAATCTCTTGGGAAATATTCTGGATGAGAGAAAAACATGATGAGAGGACACCCTGAAGGATAGTTATTACAGGCAACCAGAAAGAATTAAACTTTGTAATTAAACAATCCCCACTAATAGAGAACGGAGAAAAATATTTTAACTCTGCAAGAATTTAAAGATATTTGGCAACAAGATACCCAGCACTTACTCTTTAGACTTTCTGATTAATAAAAGTGGACAAAAGAAGACATAGAAGATATAACTTGAAAATCAGGCTTTTAGGATATGGATTTAAAACTGCAGGATCTAAAAGTGATACTAACAAAGATGTTACACCATATCAACAAATGAAACTAGCTATCGTTTCATTAGTTAAATGGATATGCAAATAATTAACCAGAAGAATGACATGGATACATGGATCTTAAACTCAGTAATGTGAGTCTGGCAATTTTTTTACTTTGGATTTACAAAGGAGGTGACTTATACTTATGAAGGAATTCTTGAGAAAAGCAAAAAATAGAGGAAATAAGTTTTTGAGATATTACCTTAAATGAATAAGCAAGACCTTTAAAACTAAAATGAAGGCTTACAAAGTGGGCCAATTTGATCAAAATTAAATTGTATATGATCCTGTTTTTTTCTGAAAGACTTTTAATGGGTTTTTCTTGACTAGGATTAAATGATGAGGCTTTAAAAGATTTGTTTATGGGGAAGATATGGGAAGAAAAGAGTTTTATTGAATTTTAGAGAGTGTGATAAGCTATGATATTATGATCAAGATGAAAAAGATAAGAAATGAATTTGAGGGACAATATTTGAAGGGCTTAAAGATTAATATTTTGAGTTTTTTCCTAGTAGCTCTTAATGGAATTTTACTTAATTGATAAATTAATAAATTTGATGAAGTGTTAAACATTTGTTTATAAATACAAGGAAGAGGTTTTAAAGAAATCGAGATGTTAAAGTATAAAATACAAGAAAGTATTATGAAACTTATGAAAGGTAGTTATGGAGGTTTTTTATTATGTTTGGTTTATGAGTGGATGTTTGTTTTCCTGATTCATCTCTCCCTCTCTCCCTCCCTCTCTCTGAAATAAAAAAATAAAGTAAATAAAACACAAACGAAAATCTAGAAGAATACTTTTATTTTTGTTAAATGCTCTTCAAAATAATAGAGCAAATACTACTGAATAAAGTATATTCAGAATATTTTAAATGTTATACTATTTTCATAACTTGTTTACTTATTACATTTTATTCTGAAATTAAGGCTTTAGTATAAATTTCCAAAATAAAAAATCTTTATTAAAAATTTATCAAGTAAAAAAACTCCACTATTAATGACTTGATAATGTGCAGTGTTAAGTGTCATTTTGTAAATTCCAATAAGTTCCTTAAAGAACAGTATATTATTCCCAAGTTTCAAACATGAAGCAAAGTTGTACAACTTGAAATTTCTTTAGGTCTAATGGTGTCTTCTTGAGATCCTTGCGGCTCCTGTTTTATGTTGCTCATTTTATTTGCCAATTCACTATTACACTGTTTTGACTTCTCCGAAAGAACAGTAAGTTTATCATAGTTTTGATCCTCTCCCTGTGACTGGGATTCAAGAAATTGTGAACTATGATAAGGATGGCTTAAAAACTGTGGATGAAGACAAAGAAACAGATTAGAAATAGCCATCTTCTTTTGACAAACATTTTAAATCAGAATGCCCTCCCTCCGAAGTCCCATCCCAGAGGATTCATCCAGTTAGATTCCAATAATGTCATGTTTTTAAAAACTCACTTATAATTAAAAATCATCTATCAGACATTCATTGCACAGCCATCCTCTTTTGCTATATGTCAGCACACTTGCAAAAAATCTCAAATTGCATTATCATGAATCTTGCCAAGCAAGGCAAATGAATGATAGTTGCTCATCCACAGAAAAAGGACTCAGTGCAATCGTTTTAAGTTCTACTCTCTCACTGAGCTTTTCCCAACCTTTTTATCCTGGAGGAATCCTTCAGATAATTTTGAGATCACAAGGAGCCCCTGCATAAAAATTGTAAAAAATATGAAGATTTTGCAACACAATTCACTTCTATAATTCACATTTTACATTTACAATGACAGTGAAGTGCTAGGTCTGAAGCTGAGACAGGGTAGATAAAAATTTCCATCACTGAAAGTGCTAGCATTGGCAATTTATGAAGCTAAAAAATAATGTTTATTTTTTCCCAACACAAGCTCTCAGGGAACCTGTAGGGACCACTCAGAATCCTGGTTGAGAAAGACTGCACTAATGGATAATATTAAGCAGGGAGTTGAAATCAGGAAGTCTATTTGTGCTTCTCTATTTTGAGCTGTACTTCTCAGTGGAAAGAAAAGCAAGCACACTCTTCATTGACTATGGCAAAAATCAGCATTTTTTTTCGGGTCACAAAAACTCCTGCAGAATCTTATATGGTAGAACCCTTCCCAAATCTCATAAGCAATTTTAAATGAAGATTTGTGAGAACACTTGACTGACAACACAAAAATAATACAGGATTTTTATTTAAAAAACAACAATTAATACCAACTGTTTTAGCTGTTCTAGAAGGTTTCCCTCTTACACAAAAGATTCAGCTACATCTGTTCCAGTAATATTACATTGTTCTTGGATACATTCTGTAGCTCTAGAGCAGCATAAAAATTTTAAGATGTGTAATTTCAGCTCCCAGAATTCCTCGGCCAACATAGCTAAATTCTTAAAAAGCATGTCTGGTTGGGAATTCTGGAAATTGAAGTCCATACAAGTTAAAGTTGCCAAGTTTGAGAAACTGTTGCAGATCAGGAAGCTGAAGTACAACTCATGAACCATAAACACTCTCAGCTTAATATGTTATGCTAATGTCACTGTGTAATATATCAACGAAATAATGGGTTATTCTACCTTACTACCTAAAGACTGCTATGCTAAACTAGATGACCAAAATTATCAGCACTACAGTTTAAGTGGATTTAAATTAAGCAAAATCACAGGGAGGTTTACTAGTTTATGTCCACATCTTTGACCATGAAAGCAGAGTTGTTTGCTCAAGGTTTGTTAACTGTGACACTTCAGAACAACATTCATGGGTCATTCTGCTTCAGTACAGATCACATTCTGTTTGGTAAATTATACCAATTATTTTTACTTACACACACACACACGGTGAGGAATATACAAACCTGAATGAAATGTTGTGGCAAAGAATATGAAGGAAAAAAGGAATGTTTGATCTGGTGATAATTATGACCAATCATACAACCACAGAAAAAAATGAATGCCAATATCGTTAGGATAATAAACGTCACTGTTACTGGATCTGTCCCTATAAGGAAGAAAAAAACAAACCTGTTCTATTTATTTATTGCGGAGCATATGATGCATATATCTTGAAATCTAATATCTTTCATTTCATAATTATAACTGTGACAGCATTATATCTAATGTTAGCTGCAGAGAAGAAACAACAACAGGTTGTATGCTGGCTTTGCCCTATTGCAAAACCCAAGATTTAAATATTTATTGTTACAATTTAGGTTTCAAAATTCTATCCCTAGAACACAGCTAAAGGTTTCAAAAGGAACCTTGCAATGGGTTATATCTTATTTATTTGTTCAGTTTATATGATAGCCCACTCAGTTAATGACTCTGGGCACTAACAAGATTTAAAGAAAATAACTGAAAAAAGACAATAAAATAATAAAATGTACTGCACCAGGGACAAAATGTAGAGCTTATTGCAGTCAGCTTATATATCATTCTGGCCCAATGTCAAATGGAAGAATCAGATCTTCAGAGCTTTAAGGACTGGTGGGGTTGGGGCTCTTACCTACTATATTATTACTATTAATTGTTTGGGTACAAGCGGGTTTACTCCACTCTCCAGGTTTATTCAATTCTTCAATAAATACTTGAGCCTTAACACAATATGTTATTCCTGTATATAGGCCAGATATTACATGGAAAGTGTGTGGTGTAGTCACGTTGATAACCTAATTGGAAAGAAACAGAAAATCACAGTATAATCAAGTCATAGAAGCTTTATTTTCAATTGACAATCTCCATACATTTCTACTACTAGAGTTCACAACAGCCTTCCCTAACCCAGATATATGTCTAAATCAAATTCTACTTTCTCAACAATGGCTACGTTGGTTAGGGAATTCTGCATCTTGGACTCTACATATCTGAAGGGTGCCCAGGTTAGAAATCCTGCTTCAAAAATATATCAACTCATGTTAATATAGTAGCCCTGTAGACACAATGATGAAACATTGAAAAAACATGCTACAACGCTACCATGTTATTCTTATAGCCTGTCATTTTTAAATCCACTTTCAAGTCAGTCTTGTGAGGTGGAGCTTGTTTTTTTAAATACACTGTATACATACTTTGCCTTAAATTGCATTTTTAGTTCCTTCTAGTTGCCTTTAATGTCCAATTTTCCAAGTCTTACCTCATTTAAAACAAAAGAAAAGATTTTCCCACAGGAAGGACTTTTTATAATTAATTCCAAAAGTTTTATTTCAAATTTATCTGGACCTTTAGTCTATTTGTAACTTTCTAAAATCAAAATTTTAATCACCCTTTTGCTGTTTATTAAGAAAAAAAAATCAGAGTTTTTCTCTATTTATTGTATATAGAAAGGTATATTTAAGCATCAAAGAAGCCCACTTCTACGTGTCATCAAATATTACCTGTTCACTAGCGTTCATCCAAATGTTTATCTTGTAAACTATCGAACCATAAAAATCCTTCAAGGAATATCTGATACCATTAAGTATAACAGGAGGGCTTTGGAGATGAACATCCAAGACTCCAGGGTTTGTGGGTATAATTTGTACAATAGGAGGTATAATGATTGCTAAATGAGTTGAAGGAAAGAAAAGAAGATACTTATTTTTACTTTTTCTATAATCCATTTAAATATACAGCATGACGTAAACCATCTTCTTTCCTATTTACTCATTTAAACATTTTAAATGTAGTTGTATATTTTTTCATACGCACTTAGCAACAATTACTCAACAAATTAATATTCCTCTGTTTTACATTTTACAGCCTATGTTATTTTTGATCTCTCTTTCATTTTTCTAAACATGCTAAGCAGCAGCCCTGAATGTTGAGGTTTAGTGGTTTGTACCTTTATTAAGCAGAAAGTTTGTGGCTCCCCCGTTTGTGACTGGATTCTGCTGCATATGTGAAGGAAAGTGCATTAAAAAAGTGAACACATGATTAGAAGACTTAGCTCCTTCCAATCATAGCACACTTCAAATGCAATTATTAATACTAGCTTTAGAAAAACAAGCTTTAGAAAAACAATCAGCAAATGACTATCAAACCAAACCCATCATCTCTCATAGCTTCTCAAAACACAGTGAGAAACATGCATAGAAAGAATTTTTGCCTATTATCTCAAAACAATATATGACCACAAAATATTGTCAAGAAATGGAACAAAATAAGAAATTTCCTTTGCAACATGTATGCATGAACTTTAAAAGCAAGTGGCTAAAATAGGATTTGCTAAGGAAATAGGCTTCTACAGAGGTTTCTTTTTTAAAAATCACTTTGTCTCATTCACTAGGGTTATGGAGAGCTGGATAATCTTATTTTCACTGTTCGTTGCAATTTTTTATTATTAGAAAAAGAGTTACATTTTTTAAAAAGGATAAAAATACCAGCAGTGTATTTGATCCCAGTTCAAGTCAGTTAAAACTTTTTAAAAATCGATTAGGTTTGTTTTTCAGGTTTTAATAAGACTAGCTTTGAAATCCTGCCATTGAACTTTTAAACAGCTGAACCCCAGACAAGAGACACATGGTATAAGAATTGGGTTAACAGAAACAGCAGCTTCAGAATTATAGAATTCAGTCTAAAACCATTCAAGTTGTTTACAGAGGCAATATTGTTGCTGATATCCGTATTGCATGATTGTTTCCACTGGCAGAGTGAACTGCCATGTTTGAGAGCATGATTCTTGCAGCATTGTATATGTAATTCCTCCCCTACCCCTGGGGAGGCCCTAGGCACATGGTGAAATGGGTGGTGGTGGGTGGAACCCACCCTAAACTCCCTGGGAGCACTAACAAGCTGGCAGGTAAGCTTTGGGAAATAAAATATTTGAGAACATTGGAAGTTAGAGAGAAGGTCAGTTTCTTTTGAAGACAGCAAAGTCTACATTTTGGATAGAGAGAACTGCTGGTTTGAAAGGGGGGGTCAAAGAGGTCATCTATGTCAAAAATGAACAGCCCTCTCTCAACAGAAGGGGAGGGATATGACATCATCTATCTCCAGTCTACAACACAGTCCTTTCAACAGTTCTAAAAAGGCTCCACATCCATTTGCACTACTCAGGTGCCCCTGACAACAAAGAGGTGGTTCAACAACTCTCTAAAAGAATGCAAATGACCAGCTGTCTGCAAGGAGTATAAATCCTTCCATTCTCCACCATCCAGCCAGAGCTGAAGAAGCTTCTTGGATGAGAAGTGAAAAGTCTTCAAAGAAAAACCAGATAGTCTAGTTGCCTCTTGAAAAAGCACCTTTGGGACATCTGAGAAGAAGCAACAAAGAAAGAAACTAAACCAATACTTAAAAAGTCAATCTTGGTGGTTTAGGTTGGTGTCCAGGTTACTGATGAGCAACTGTTTGGATTTAAAAAAAGAATAAACATTGTCTCCTCCCCCACCCCCCCAAGCCAGCAATTAAGATAGGTGACCGTGAGAAAAGGCAAAAGTCATATGCAAGCAGAAATATCTAACAAATGTTTAGATACGTTTGTACCAGTCATTATTGTTCAGATTTTTTTTAGGTATTCACTATTGCACTACCGCTCACTTAGATACAAAAAACTGTACAACTCAATTGCAATATCTGGCAAATACAATAAATTAAATGTACTGTGCTCTCAGCTCCATGTATGTCTGAATCAGTTCCTATATTTTGAATGAAGTCTATTACTAATTTCATTCCTGATACTCAAGGTTGATAATCAGTTCTCTAGAGATTTCTTGAAACCAAGTTTTTTTTAATATATTTGCAAGTACATTTAGTTACCGTACTTTTGAGAAGTCTTTGATATTAACACAGAATTGTCACTGAAAAAAAATCAGGAAGGAACTCCTTTTCCACTTATATTTGAAGGCATATTTAAAATTTGCCTTTGTTTTAATGGCAAACTTGATAAGTAGTGAGTGGTAAAATAAAAAAAATGTGATTCCCAGGATTGCGGTAAATATTATCATTGTTACCATAATTTGTTAAAAGTCTTTAAATTTCCCGAGTAGGATGCTTGGAAGGGGCAGATCTGAATATTGCAATAATTCAGCATATCTATTACCAGGAGTGTCTTGCAGGATGTGATTTTAAAAAGTTAACATAACAACATAATTAAAAATTGCAACATTGAACGCAATGTCATGACATCATCTTTTGTTTTTCAAGCCTGCCCTGCAGACACTGGCCATTATTCAAATCCTACTTCCTCTTATTTCTGTGCTCTGTTTAAAACAGATAGAAAAGGAAAGAACAGCTGGCTTTTAAAGCATTTTTGCAGCTGACCTGAGATTCTGGTAGGTAATAATATGAGAGAACTCTTAATTTTTTTCTTAATGATAGCCTTGCTAATTCTCTCTGAAAACAGGTAACTTGATCTGGTTGCCCCCAAAAGAAGCTGCCATTTTTATAAGCTTTTGTTACTGTAGGAAACTCTGCCACTTGAAACAAGAAAAATGATTTTAATCTAGAACATAAAGTGGTATAGGAGATTAGTTTCATTTTGGACTGAGAATTAAGACCAATGTTTTATTACTAAATTCCTCAGGACCAATATGCATAAGTCAATTGCAAGAAAGGAAACAGCTTCTGTGAAATATTAACATTATTTCCTAATTTTAATTTTTTTGGGGGAGGATGGATGCAGGGCTTTAAGCCTTTCATTCTTGAACTTTGTTAAAGCAATTCATTGGTCCCAATATTAAGAGGGTGGGTGAACTTTATTAACGCTGATAATTTTCTATTAAAAATATCAGTGGCAAGTTATCATCATTTATCTTTATACCTTACTAGAATAGTAAAGTCCAACAAGATTCAAACCTGACATTTTTTAAAAAATAGTATCCTCTCATCATGACAGTTGTAAAAATAGTTCTGTGTTATAATACTTCAAAGCCATATATATTATAATAAGGAATATTAGAAGAATAACTTACTGTCTTTGAATGGTGTGAAGTCAAAATATATCCAATCCGATTGTTTATTCTCAAATTCAGCTCTAATTCTTAAATTAGAAAGAATGTATTTAGGTGTATTTGAAATATTGCACTCTGTGAAGTATATTCTTTGGCACAAGTCAGTGAATTTTGAATTCAAACTATTTTTAAAAAAGGAAACAAAATTAATTATGAGAACAAACAGCTTTCTTTCATATGCTGAACAATAACATTAATTTTCAGATTTATCTTATATCAACAGAAACATCTTATACTGATTTGAAGAAATATTTGTATGCTTGTCTACTAAGAAGTCCAGTTCTTTTTATTCAGGACGAATTTTAGATAAAAATTAAGGCTGAACTTTAACCATTTAATCTGACAGTTCATTTGTGATGTAGTATATTACATAGAAAAGTATTTCCTTATTTATATTCTTTTTAATTGAAGCAAACAACATTATCAAATAAAGATGGAAATGAATAAAAATGAAAAGGACAAAGTTAAATATGAATCACACACATCTCAATTAAAAAATACGTTTAAAAGTTAAAAATTTACAGAATTAACAATATTAAAGATTTCTACTTTCAAATAAATTTGTACAAATGACTATAATATTCTAGAAGAAGGTTGTTAATATCCATAAATGATGAAGAGATTTCAATGAAGTTATTCTTAACTGTAAATTCCTCCAAAATCTTTGCACTCTGAATGTACTTCTTCATTGACGGGTTGTATAGTGTGTGCACAATTATTAGGCAAGTGAGTATTTTGACCGTATCATCATTTTATTCAGATTTTCCACCTCGAAGCTGTATAAGCTTGAATGCTAAGTAGATATAAGCATATCAGGTGATGTGTATTTGTGTAATGAGGGAAAGGTGTGGCTTGAGGAGATCAACACCCTGTATCAAGGTGTGCATAATTATTAGGCAGCTTCTTTTCCTCAAAATGGGCCAAAAAAGAGATTTAACTGACTTTGAAAAATCAAAATTGTAAAAAGTCTTTCAGAGAGGTAAAGCACTCTTGAAATTGCTAAAATATTGGGGTGTGATCATAGGACCATCAAACATTTTATTGCAAATAGTCAACAGGGCTGCAATAAACATGTTGAGAAAAAAAGATGAACGTTAACTGCTTAATGTTTGAGATTTGAGAAGAATCAAATGTGAAGTTACCAGTAACCCATTATCCTGCAGTGCTATCATATTCCAGAACTGCAAACTACCTGTAGTGCCCAGAAGGACAAGGTGTTCAATGCTCAGAGACATGGCCAAGGTAAGGAAGGCTGAAACCTGACCACCCCTGAACAAGACAGGTAAGTTGAAATGGCAAGACTGGGTCAAGAAATATCTAAAGACAAATTTTCCTAGACTTTATGGACTAATGAGATGAGAGTGACTCTTGACAAACCAGATGGATGGGCCTGTGGCTGGATAAGAAACTGGCGTAGAGCTCCATTTCGACTCAGATACCAGCAAGGTGAAGGTGGGATATTGGTATGGACTGGTATTGTTTTTTTGGTTTTTTTTTGTGTAAACTTTTTATTTTTAAATTTTTATACATATCATTGTGTGAACAGTGTGGTATCTGGGTATCATACCTTCAATACAAATAAATTGATATTCATCATATTTAT
>JANHFL010007318.1:0-16845 GCA_032468155.1 Oxyrhabdium leporinum
CCCCTCGAAAAAAAGGCCTAGCCATTTTTTCGGGGGTCAAAAGAAAATAAGACCCAGTCTTATTTTCTAAGAAACACAGTATATATACACAGGCACATATCGATATTCATAGTTAACAAACTACTTTCCTGCCCTTCTATCGTTACTATACTCATGGAAAAGTTAGAAATAGCCCTTGACTCGCAACCACAACTGAGCCCAAAATTTCTGTTGCCGAGACAGCTGTCAAGCGAATCTTGCCCCACTTTACAGCTTTCCTTGGCACAGTTGTTAAGGGAATCGCTGCAGTTGTTAAATCAGCAACTTTGTCCACCTTGGTTTTGCTGGCCAGAAGGTTGCAAGAAGCGATCACGTGGCTCCAGGACACTGCGACCGTCACAAATACGAACCGGTTGCCGAGTGTCCGGATTTCGATTATGTGACAGTAAGGTTACTGCAACGGCCCGCATTTTTCAGCGCCTTTGAACTTCGAACAGTCACCAAATGAGCAGTTGTAAGTCAAGGACTGCTTGCATCGCCTTAATAAGAAGAAACCGCGTGGGTTACGTCGCCAGAGAAGCTGTGAGAAGTCAGAGTCGTCTCCCTCGGGCTGCTTATCTCGCTCCCCTTCCTCCCTCAGCCAAACAGGCCATTGAGACTATCGACGAAGAGATGGAGACGCCTCTGCTGCCCGCAGGCAAGAAATCCCGGCAGGAGAACCAGGCGGCTGCGGATCTGGAGGCGGCACAGCAGATGCCAGGGAAGGTAAGTCTCTCTCTGCCTCCCGGGGCCCCCGGCTGTGGCTCCCCCCTGGACCCCTGCCTCCTCTGGAGTGCCTTTGCTACCTTAACAAAGCAGGCAGCCCTGCGGAGGGAGGATCGAGAGATTCTGCCCGAGAACGGATCTTTTTCTGCCAAATCCCCTGCCCTCCCAAGGACGAACAGTAATAGGGCGCTAATAGGTGATAGGCCATTATTGGATAAGAAAATGGTAAAACGATGAGAAAATGGGAGAAGGTCACGGGATTTGGGTATGGCCAGTCTAGAGAAAAGTAGGACCAGGGGTGGCATGATTGCAGTCTTCCAGTGTTTGGGGGGCTGCCACGAAGAAGAGGGGGGCCAAGCTGTTCTCCAGAGCACCAGATGGCAGGACAGGAAACCAGTCAAGGAGAGGAGGAACCTGGAGTTAAGGAGGAATTTCCCGACAGTGAGGATAAGTATCCGGTGGAACAGCTTTTGCCCCCCGAGGCTGTGGGCGCTGCATCCCTGGAGGCTTTTAAGAAGAGAGCGGACAGCCATTCGTCTGGAATAGTATAGGTTCTCCAACTTGAGCAGGGGGTTGGACTAGAAGACCTCCGAGGTCCCTTTCAGCTCTGTTATTCTGAATGAAATGGATGAGTGAGCTTGAAAGAGGCTGGGGCTTGCAAGCTCTTGGTGACCCCCACCCCCCGCTTGCACAGCCAGGGGCCTGTGGCTGAGTCACACCTCCCTCCTGTGTTCCAGGCGCAGACCTCGTCCAAAAGGCCTCCCAATTCCAAGAGGACCCGGCCCCCTTCATCCCGGGCCAAGAATTTCCGTAACGGGTAAGCCGTCGACGATCCACCTCGGAGACCAGCAAGGGCTCCAGTGCAACCCTGAGGAGCAAATATTCTCTTCTATCGGAGAGTGAAAAGGGGGTGAGCTGAGCCCGGGAGCCGAGGCGAAGGACACCCGTGTGTCTCTTCCTCCTGAGGCTCCTTCCAAGATGCCAGAGAGAAGAAGGTGCCTTGCCAGGAAGATCTGGCCACAGAGGCGCCCAAGAAGCCAGGGCGCTCCTGAGCTGAGCCTGAGTGGCAGGAATGGGGTTCAGGCGACGGGAAGGGCTAGCGCCGTGTAGGCTGCCCTGGTCAAACGCCCCACAATACAAAAAGGGGGCTGAGGAGCTGGAGAGAGTATGGAGCAGAACAAGAAAGCCGGTGAGGGGCTTGGAGGCGAAGCCCCTCGCAAAGGAATGCTTAGCTTAAGTGGAGGTTAAGGGGGCGTGTGATGGCAAGAAGGGGAGAGAGGGAGGAGGCCCCGGAGGGCAGGACCAGAGCCGAGCTTGGCCACGCTTGGCCGCCCCTGCATTAAGCTTTATAGCAAAAGATGCAAGCTGGAATTAGAGAGGAATTTCCTGACCCTGGAGCTTTTAAGCAAGGGAAGAGCCACTGGCTGTGGCTCCGCCATCCCTGGAGGTTTCCAAGAAAAGTGTGGGCAGGAATTTCTCTGGGATGGGCAGAGCAGAGTTGGGATAGAAGGCCCCCGAGGTGCCTCCCGGTTCTAAGATGCTGTGATCTCTTTTCTTCCGGAGGGCGGGACAGAATTTGTGATGTCATTTAGAGAGGCCCCCTGTTCACCAGACCAGCGGTCTCCCTGGCTTGTCTCTTGAGGGGCCGTAATAGGGAATGGTGTGCTGAGCAAGGGGCTGGACTTGATGCCCTCACGGTCCTTCCAAGCCAAGAATTCCAGTCTGGGGCTCTGTCAGCTGGCTTGAAGGCCCAGACTGGCCACTGACCCGGCTGCTGCTGCTGTTGTATTTTAGCAGGCTCAGCAAAGTGAACCCCGTCACTCCGGCCAGCCGAGGGAACCCCACAAAAGCTGCCACTCCTCTCTTCACACCTGCTGGCAAGTTTGACTCCAGGTGAGCCCCTCTGCCAGGCGGGTCTCTAGGGCCGCCCCCGGTGCGGGGCTGGGGAGGGCTGGCCTCCTGATCTTGACTGCTTCTGCCCCCCAGCGTTTTCAGGACGCCCGGCCTGCGGGCCCCTGCTGCCCACGAGCGGGTCTTCAGCATCTCGGTGAACGGCAGCCCCCTGGCGGACAGGAGCGAAGTCTTCCTCATGGTGCCCCTGGGCGGAGGAGAGGTAAGGGCCTTCGGGCACCGGGGGGGGGGGGAGCCACCTTCGCCTAGAGGGGCAACCCTCTCGCCTGTCCTGGCGGCGATGGTGGGGGAGACTTGAGGGCTTCTGCCTCTCAGCACAGGCATGCCAGCTCCAGCTTGGCATGGGCCAGAGGCCTCGCGGTTCCTGCAGGGATTGGGGGAACGGGTGGGGTTAGGAGGGCTTGTTCCACCTACCCCCAGAAAAGCCGCCCGGTGCTACTCCGGAGTAACGGCCCTTTGTTCTCCGCACAGAACGTCCGGATCAGGGCCAGCGAGCTCTCGGAGAGGGACCTGAGGGGGCTGAGCACACAAGCCCTGGGCAGCGTGAAGAAGCTGTCGGTAGGCTTGGCTGTTTTTCTCCCTTATCCCTGGGGGGCCCAGCAGCCCTTTGGGTTCCCTGGAGCCTTGTGCGGGGTTAGCCAGCCTTCCCGAATGCCCGGGAGGGGTGGCCTCTTGATTTCCAAGGACCCCTTTCTGGGGATTCGCTCCCTGACTTCAGCCAGCCACCCCTCTTGCATAAGCCGCCGCTCTGGGCGTGAGCCGAGGCAGAAACACCAGGGAGAAGTTATAAAAAACAGCAGAGCTAAAATGCGTGAGGCCAGAGCAGAGTCCCTTCAGCTCTCGGGTGGGCCAGGGGCCGACTCCATTCCGCAGCACCCGGAGAAGCTGGAAAGAAATGGGATGCGGCGTCTCCGCGGCCTCTGCGGCAGGTTGGGGGCAGCTTTGCAGGGTGGAGGAAGAACTGGAGGGGAGGGGGCCATTGCTAGGACGCCTCCTCTTGAGCGGGCCGAGGCTTTCCGTCTTGAGCAGGATGGGCCCTTCTCCACCCCAGGCGGCTTCCGGGAGGAGCCGGAAGACAGGGACGGCAGCTTGCAGCCGGCCGCGCTGTGGCGGGGAAGGCCGTCTTGGGGTGCGGGGAGGACCCTCTGACCCCCGGCTCCTCTCCTTCCAGAGTCAACTCGCACACCTCTGTAGCAGAGTGGGCGGCCCTAAGTAAAGAGGCTTTTGGCCAGCTGCCGCTGCCTGTCGCTTCGGTCCTGACGTGGGGAAGGGAAGATTTGGCTCGAGGACGTCCTCCAAAGGCTGCAGGTGGCAGGAGCCGGACCTCTGGGGGGTCTCCAACTACTTTGACGGCCTGCAGAACCCCCCTCTGTGGCTCTTTGGGGGGCCCTCTGCTTCATAGGGAGGGCCACAGTTCTTTCTGCTTGTCCTGCCTCTGCCCCCCCCCCCGGGTCCTTCTCACCTTGCAAGGGGTGCCCCCTGTCCGGAGCCGCAGGAGGGCGGGAACTGCTCTCTGTTATCCAGGGTTGTCCTGGCCTTCCCTGGGACGAGGTCCAGCCTCAGCTCAGCCTGCATCTGCCCAGCTCCTGGCTGATTCACCCGGCAGCGGGAAGGCAGCACTTTTCCTGGGGAGGAGGCTGACCGGCCCTGCCCTTCTGGTGCCCAAAGGGCTGCTGCGGTGCTACAAGGTGCCAGCCTTCCTCCTTTGGCGCTTCCCGCTTCTCTCGGTTGCCCCTGTGTGCAGGGGGAGGGGGTGGCAGGCGTAAGAGCGGGGCCTTGGCCCTTCAGCAGCCCAGGAGGTGGTGGGCAGGGGGAACGGAAACAGACACAGACACAGGATAAATGCCAGTTGCTTTCTTTCTCCAGGGGGGTCCTTCCTTTCCGAGCCTTTGTGTGGCTTTCTGTTCATCTTCCTCCATATGGGGCAAGGATACCATTTCCTTATTATTTTTGCGTTTTACAATAAAGTTTGTTGTCTTATTTAAGGTCTGTGTGGCTTCTTGGGATCATTCTGAGCCTCTGGGGGCCGCTCCCACACCTCACCTGGGGTGCTCCTGGGGGTGCTCCTTCCGGGCCCAGGGACCCTCGACAGGGTGGCCTCCCCGAGGCACCCCCCCCCCCGCCCCCCAGTGCCAGGGTGGCCAACTGGCGTTCTGGAAAGCAGCTGTTTGGGGAAGGGTGAAGTTGCTCATTGATTGGGGGGAGGTTTGAAGAAAGGAGTGCCGAGAATTCCCCCGGGTCCCTTTTACTTTTCCAAAAACAGTACAAGGTTTGCTTTTGGGAAGCTGGCAACAGACTGACATTAAGGCAGGATTTACATGTACTCCTCGGCTTACGACCACAATTGAGCCCAAAATTTCTGTTGCTAATGAGATAGTCATTAAGTGAATTTTACCCCATTCTACAACCTTTCTTGCCACAGTTGTTAAGTGAATCACTGCAGTTGTTAAGTTAGCCACATGGTTAAGTGGATCTGCCTTCCCCCATTGACTTGTCAAAAGGGGGTCACATGACCCTGGGGCACCGCGGCCGCCCTCAGTATGAGTGCCAGGTGTCTGAATTTTGAGCAGGTGACCATGGGGATGCTACAGTGGTCGTAAGTGGAAAATGGCCATAAGGCACTTCTTTCAGTCCCATTGTAACTGAACGGTCACTAGATGAACCGCTGTAGATCGAGGACTACCTGTATGTGACCTTGAGCCCTTTGTGGGAGGCAGGCGAGTGTGATCGCTGATCTGATGGCCGGGGGAGCTTAGAGGAAACGCTTTGCCCGTCATCCCTCTGGCCACGAAGGGCCGGCCGGGCGGAGGGACTGAGCTCCTTTCCAGGGCTGGGTGGCTCCCGCGCCCAGTTCCTGCCTCTCGCTCGCTGGTGCCTTTGGGGAAGCATTCTGCTGGGCGAAGGGAGGCCAGCTTCCCTCCGGCAGCAACATAGCACCAGCGCTTGGGCTCAGGTGCTGCCGCCTCCCGGTGCTTCCCGGCCCCCCTCGGCGGTGTACAGGGCTAGCCTGTTGCCCCCAACCAGTCGGCTCCTCTGACGGCCCGGGAAGGACGGAAGACCCTTCCCTCTCTGGAACGCCCAGGGGGAGAAAAACCGCTGCTGACCGTCTTTCACACTTGAGGCCGTGAACAGGATCCCTCTTTGCAACCGCCTGGCCAGCAAAGACTGGGCTATTGCTAACTTACCTGCAGTGATTTACTTAACGGCCGTGGCAAGAAAAGCCGTAAAAATGGGGCAAAACTCACAATCGGTATCTCACTTAGCAACAAATTTTGGGCTCAATTGTGGTCAGAAGTTGAGGGCCGCCTCTATCTCCATTCTCTGCAGCCCCTCCCCTCCACGTTGGTTGCAAAGGTGGGGGCTGGGCAGTACGCTCCTTTAAGTGGAGGCTTGGCTGGTCGTGCGCCAGAGGCCGGTGTTGCTTCTTACTGACCACAGAGGTCAGCGTTGACTCTTCTCCACGGTGCTCGGCCTCCAACCGAGTCTCGCTGCCGGTTGTCCTCTCTTTCCTTCCCCAAGTGGAGGCTCGGTTGGCTCCCAGTGATGCTCAGAGACGCTCATCCGCAGAGGCTCCAAGCTCCCCGGAAGAGCCCCCGGCTGCTGCCTGGAGGAGAGACGGCTGCAGGGACCCACGTTGGTGGCTGGACTAGGGATGAAGTCTTGGGACAGAAGTCGACACCCCCCACCCCCGTGGGAGTCCGCAGGGTGAGGCGCCTGAAAGGAAGGAAGTGCAGATTTAGGGCATCCTATCGGCGGATTCAGCGCTTCCTGATCAGGGCAGGAGGAGGAGCTCCACTTTTGGTCTGCTTTCTGCCGCCTGATGCTGGGTGGTCAGCAGAGACTAAGGAAGACAGAGGCAGCCTTATCACGATGGCAAGGCAGCCAGGAACTGACTGGCAGAGATTGAAAGAGCTGAGCAGACTTAGGGGGTGCGGGGGGGGGGGGTTGCGTTCGTTTTCTCACAAAGGTGGTTGTGGGGAAAATAGGGAGAAGAAATATGTTTGCTGCCTTGAGTTGTTTATAAAAATAATAAAAGTGAGCTATAAATTAATTAAAAATTTTAAAAAATGAATGTTTCAAAGCACACAGAAGGCATGAGTGCAAAACTACCGAGGCTCTGTTGTAGAAGGGGCCAGTCTCACCCTCTCTTTGGTTTGCTTTATATTGATTAACGTTTATTTCATTTTATTTATTAAAGTTTTATGCCGCCCATCATCCTTAGAAGGTGACTTTGGGCAGCTTAGAATGTATAAAACAACATAATCAAAATATTAAAATTGCACTATTTAAAATATTAAAATCTGTACTAAAACTGAAACTAAGTGAGCTAAGAGACAGGAATATGGATATATAAATATATATTTCATATTTGTTGTTTTATCTGGTTTTTTTTTATTTTTGTACATTGCCCAGAGTTGCTTTTAGTGAGATGGGCAGCTATATACAATTTAATAATAAATAAAATGGTCATCCAGACCCGTGGGGGTACACAACAACCTTTGACCCTGGATTCTCCTTCTTAGGCTCGGCGAAAGAGGACAATTGGTGTTCTGGGTCTGAGGCCACCCGATTGTTCAAGCCAAGCGAGCAGATTCCCTGGGGAACTATCTTTTTCTCTTTTCTTTTGGCCCAGCCCAAGACTGACCCCTTCCACAATTGCCTGTCCGATCCGCAAGTGGTTTAGAAGCAATCTGGTGGCCACAGAGCACTTTCTCCCCGAGGTCACCCAGGTGAAACTCACCAAGTCCTCTCCCCAGCAGAGTTAGTCCTCAATACACTCTTCAGGTCGAAGGGGCAGCCAGTCAGCCAGTGGGGAGGGTTATTTCCCCCATAGGAAGCAGCTACCCTCTTGGAACCCTTCCTGTAGGGCCATTCAAGCAACCTCTAACTGGGCACCGGGGAGTCTTCTTTCCTTGGGGAAAAAAACCCAGCGGACATGAAGCTGAAAACAGCCACCTGGGAAATGAGGTGTGCTCAGTTTCTCCGTCACTTGGGGCAGAGGGAGCTCGTCCTCTCTTGCCAATTTCTGTCTGAAGGAACATGAGAAAAGCGTGTCCTTGGAGTCCCTGTGAAAGCTGGATAAATCATCATCTTCCTTGCATGGCTGAGTCCTTTCTCCTCACCCGAAGAAGCTCCTCAACTCCATTCAAGAACTGCCTCCCTCTCCTTCTGCTGGTGAGTCACTTCTAGCCAGCCTTTTGCCCACTTTGTGACTTCGGGCACCAGCCCAAGGACTGATACTATAAACCAAGGGTGTCCAACCTTGGCAACTTTAAGACTTGTGGACTTCCAAACTCCCAGAGATCCCCAACTAGCATAGCCTTTGCCAACTTTGGAGAGCCCTGCTGTAAGCCGAAGGCTGATTTTCTTTGTGACTGCCAAATGCACAAGGGAGGTGATAACACGGAAATGTTTGTTTATTGGACGTAGCAATAAAATAACGTTTTGCATGGATTGGGGCAACCAACCATGGTTGGAATTTGGGACATCACTTTTCTTCGAGGCATCATTTGCTACCTGGAATCTAGATCAGAGAATCTTACTGAGTGAAACGATCCGTAGGCATCTCTGATGTGGGGAAATGTCTGTGTTTTATGGCCTCACCAAGTCCAGTCATGGAATAATCTTAACTATTTATTAAACAATACGGTATCACTATGCAAAATAAATTATATGCTATTATGCTATACTTAACAGCATAATTTAGTCAAAGTAGACTGTACTGTATTGATAATGGCAAAAAGAAAAGGTTTCTTTTCAAAGAAAAATTGGAAGGGCTGTTAACCATTGTGCCAAGAGGCTGGCTGTGTTTTCCTCCTGAACTCTCAGAATAACAGAATATGTCAGATCCCCCAAAAGTGAATCTGCCATTCTACCGATGGAGGGGGGGGGGTTTAGGGAGGATCTTGGATAACTGTCACTTTCCTACACTTTTGCTTTCTACTGTCTTTAGATTTCCTGAGAGAGGCCATTTTCAGGGTCGTTATCTATTCTTCAGGACGACCGTTTCCATAAGATCTATACACCTGTGGATTGGCTCAGACCCATCACACCACAGGGAGGGATTTGAAGTGCCTCAAATCTAACGGTGTTGTCTATAGAACTTGAAGTTGCTTTCACTTTGTCCTGCTATCACTTCTGCTCAATAAAAGTATCCTGTTTGAAATACCTCGTTTCAAGAGTTCTGCTTTCTTGAGTGAGGAGGAGAGGGAGGACCTGACATAATCAAAGGGTTGGAAGGGACCTTAGAGGTCTTCTAGTCCAACCCCCCTGCTCAAGTAGGAGACTCAGTACCATTCCAGAGAAATGATTGTCCAGTCTCTTCTTGAAAACCTCCAGTTACAGAGCACCCACAACTTTTGAAGGCAACTTCTGTTCCACTGGTTAATTGTCCTCCCTGTCAGGAAGTTTCTCCTTAATTCCAGGTTGCTTCTCTCCTTGATCGATTTCCATATGTTGGCTCCTCCTGTTTCTTCATTAAGAATGTTTCATTAATGTCTCTTCATTAGCTTCTTTGAAGTACTTCTCAAAATATTGCCTCGTCACTCGTCACAGCATCATATCTTAGAAATATTAGCAACGTAATTTTTACTAATGAAGCGGCTGCTTCCCTCTGAATTACAGCTACGGCCCCTGCGGGTGTAACCACCCTTCCCAGTTGTAACATCTCCACCTTCTTTCTCCCTCCTTCGGTAGAGTCTCCCACCAGAGGGTTGGACCCCGGACCTGGGTGCGATGAGTCGGCATGCTTCAGGAAGCCCAACAGCCCAGCAACCAGAGCGGCCTCCCTCCTGCCTCCTTCATCCTGGTCGGCATCCCTGGCCTGGAGGAATACCACAGCTGGATGGCAGTGGCCTTCTGCCTGATGTACCTCTTTGCGCTTCTGGGAAACCTCTCCCTGCTCTTCCTCATCTGGATGGAGCAGAGCCTCCACCAGCCCATGTACCTCTTCCTGGCCATGCTGGCGGTGGCCGACATGACCTTGTCATCCTCCACCGTGCCCAAAACCTTGAGCGTCCTCTGGTCCTACTCCAAGGAAATCTCCTTTGACGGCTGCCTTACCCAGATGTTCTTCACCCACGTCAGCTTCATTGCAGAGTCCACCATCCTGCTGGCCATGGCTTTCGATCGCTACGTTGCCATCTGCTGGCCACTGCAATACACCTCCATCCTGTCTCCCTCGGCAGTGGCCAAGACCGGCTTGGTGGCTCTGGTCCGGAGCTTCTGCGTGATGTTCCCAACCATCTTCCTCCTCAGGAGGCTGCCTTACTGCGGGAAAAGGGTGATGCCTCACTCCTACTGCGAGCACATGGGCGTCGCCCGCATGGCCTGTGCCAACATCGCCGTCAACATTTGGTATGGCTTTGTGACCACCCTTCTCTCTCCTGGCTTGGACGTTTTCCTCATCGCGGCTTCTTACCTCCTGATCCTCAGGGCGGTCTTCAGGTTCCCTTCCAAAGACACCCGCCTGAAGGCGCTGGGGACCTGCGGCTCTCACCTCTGCGTCATCCTGATGTTTTACACCCCGGCCTTCTTCTCCTTCTTCGCCCACCGCTTCGGCCATGGCATCCCCCAGTCGGCGCTCATCCTCCTGGCCAACCTCTACCAGCTGCTGCCGCCAATGCTCAACCCCGTGGTCTACGCTGTAAAAACCCAGCTGATCTGGAAGAGGCTCAGCAGGGCCCTTGGCAAGTGAGGGGGGGGGTGTCCCACTGCACCCACAAACGAGGTGGGGGCGGAGGAGCCAACTCCACCGACTCCCATTTCTGTTGCTGGGATGCACCGTGAAAAAACGGTCGGACTCACTCCTGCCTATTGAAAGCATTTTTATTGTCCTCCTCCTTTAAAGTTTGCTTTGCTCTGAGTTAAGGGTTGATAACGAGTGTGCTACTTTTCTGCCAGAGAGGGGACATTTCTTTGTCTCCTCTTAAAATGATGAGGGTTTTTTTCCCTTTACTTTCTTTTCAACATTCAGAGTGCCACATTCCAAAATGTTTTCAATTTTCACTCTGAAAATGAAGCTTTGGAGGTATTCTGTATGGTCTATATGAATGCTCTTCTGAGGACCGGTGCACGCTCTCGGAGATTAAGCCGCTTTTGCAATCATTGCTCAGGACAAAAAGAATTGGTTGCAAATACGCGCCGTTCACTTCCCAGAGCCCATGCTGGAGAAGGCGGAGAGAGCCCAGAAACCAAAGGGCGCCTCTCTTTTGCCCCAGATTCAGATTTGGCTTCAGATTTGGTTCCCTCCTTCTACATTATCGGCCCGTATCAGCCCTACCAGGTAAACCAGGCAGGAGACGCAACTAGATGAGCTGATTCTACTTTATGGCATGGTGACATTAACTCTTGCAAGGTGTGTTGTACCTTCAGAAAGGTACAGATTTTCCCCCTGCCTTTTTAACCACCTGGTCACTTAAGGCAGCTCCTTCCTAAGTTTCTTCCTCCAACTAAGCCACTGGGAGCTCCCTCCTGTCTTGCATCCTAGGCAGCCTCTCATCCCTCAAGGTCATCCGTGTGTCCCATTACATCCACTCTCATCAGTTGGACTTAGAGTAGACGCTGCTGCAACCAACTGCTAGGTCTCTACAACGCCACCAAATTCCATGTTTACCTAAAAAGATTGGGCCTTTCTCAGAATACCTGGGGCTGATTCCCTGGTTTTGGTCTGGGGTAGGTCTGCCTGCCAACCAGGAGAGCTCACGCTAGAGTGAGATGAGCTGAAAACCCTTCAGGGTGGCAATTCCAGACTCTCTGCTAGGTCAGAGAAGGAGAAGATGTAGCTAACCAACATGGGTGTATTTCTGGTTCTTAGACTGGCACTCTCTCTCCCTCCCTGCCCCTCCCTCCCTCTCTCTCTCTCTCTTTTGGTAGAGATGCTAAGAAAAGCTAAAAAAGTGAAGGAAACAATTGGTCCACTAATGGGAGAAGATTGCAAGAAGGTGACGAGCAGTAGGGAGAAAGCAGAGCTGCTTAATTCATAATTTGCTTTTGTCATTACACAAAAGGAAAAAAATGATTCAATTTATCAAAAGCGGTGCCATTAAAGATTAGGAATACAAATAAAAATAGGCAAGAAAATGGTAAGAGAACGTTGTTCCTCCCTAGATGAAACAGGTGACATCTACTGGGGCAGGGGGGGAATAGCCAACACCCCAGAAGATACGCTCAAGATCTAAATGGATCTCGACAGACTTGAACGCTGGGCCCTATCTAACAAAATGAAATTCAATGTAGAGAAAAGTCAAGTCCTACACTTAGGCAAGACAAACCAAAAGGACACAGATAGACTGGGTGAAACCAGGCTTAAGAGCAGGAACTGTGAGAGGGATCTTGGAGTCTTAGTGGACAACCAGCTAAATAGGAGCCAGCAGTGAGCGGCGGCAGCCAAAAAAGCCAATGCAATCCTAAATTGCATTAACAGAGGGATACAATTAAGACCAAGGGAGGTATTAATACCACTCGATAAAGCCCTATTGAGACCACATCCAGTTTTGGTTATCACACTATAAAAAAAGATGTCACCCTATCCAAGACAAAGAAGGCAATTCATCAACTTGGCACAGCGTGTCAAGCTTCAAAGTGTATTCAGACTGCTTTCACTTTTACCACTTCACAGCTTGCCAACAGACCAGTGGGAAAGGGAGGGAGAGATTAGAATGTGTATTCCAGACGATAAGCAGAAACTGTCCCATGGGAACCAAGGACATTTCAGCACCTGTCTGCCAGACTTGTGGAGACTTTCCCACAACAAAATCCGGACACCTAATTGGACAATGTGACCTGGACTAAATGGGGGGTGGGGGAGAGGGAGGATTCTATACCTTAATTATATTCCATTGCCCGGGAATTACCCAGAGCTGGTTTCATTCTGTGCCAAAATGATGTACTCAATAAAGTTTTGCATTAAGAGATTGCATCGTCTCAACAGTGCTTGAGTTCGTCATTCAGAATCTTGACAAAGGGTTTGTTTGGGGCAGTGCCATCCCATCCAAGACCAAAGGTGGCAAATTCTCCATGGGCCAAAGAACCCCAAACCCAGAGCCACTTGCCAGGGTTTAGTTTCAACCCGTCGCTCCCCACCCAGCCCCTAACAGCCTCCAGGCACGGCGAGAGGGAGGTCATGGCATCGTTTAACTCACCAAGGGCTGCCCATCCTTGGCCTTCACTGATAGGAAACTGCACTCTATATTTCAGACAAGGTCTCTGGGTTTTTGTTTAGCTTGGAACAAAAGGAGAGAAACAATTCGCCGTATAAATAACTCAAAACAAGGGATTTTCTTCCATTTCTCATAAAGGTAGCATCCTCCATCAAAACAAAATAGAGGGAGATTCAGGAGAGAAGGAAATCCTTTTGCATTAAATGCACTCATTCAGCGGTAGACATTGCTGCCAGTGGTTGTTACGGTGGAAGCCAATTGGGATAGTTTCAATGGCACCAGGACAGTTTCCTGGAGGATCAGGCACTCTACAGTTACTCATTTTGATGGCTATTTACTACTTCTTGAGCCCTAGATAGCTGGCATTCCATACTGGAGCTGGAAAGAAAAAAGGAATAAGCAGCTCTTGACTCCCAAGCTATACTTGTTGCTTTCCAAAAGACACCCAAGTGGGCCCTGGAGGATCTAGAAGGCTGATCTAACAGAATAACAGAGTTGGGAGGAACCTTGGAGGTCTTCTAGTCCAGCCCCCTGCTTGAGAAGGAAACCTTATACCATTTTAGACAAACGGCTGTCCAGTCTCTTCTTAAAAACCTCCAGTGTTGGCACTCCAATCCCCATTTCAAGGTTGACTTGCAAAATGTGTTGATGACATTATCTAACCATCTCCTCCTCTGCCATCCCGCATCTCCTTTTGCCTTCGCTCTTTCCCAACCTCAGGGCCTTCTACCAAGGGGTCCTCTCCTCTTCTTAGGTGGCCAACATATTTGAGCTTCAGCTTCAAGACCTGTCCTTCCAAAGGACAGTCAGGGTTGGTTTCCTCCAAGATTGACTGGCTGGATCCCCTTGCAGTCCAAGGGATTCTCAAGAGTCTTCTCCCAACACCACAATTCAAAAGTGTACATTCTTCAAAGCTCAGCCTTCCTTATGGTCCAACTCTCGCCGTCATACATTGTTGTTGTGCGATAGCTAAGTTGTGCCTGACTCTTTGCAACCCATAGATTACAGGACATAACCACACACACCCGGTCCGCTGTCTTCCACAGTTTGCCCAAATTCACGTTCGTTGCCTTGATGACATCATGGTCTTCTCCAAGGAGTCCTCTCTTCTCTCTTCATTCGGTGGCCAATGGATTTGAGCTTCGGCTTCAGGATCTGTCCTTCCAAAGAACAGTCATGGTTGATTGCCTGTAGCATTGACTGATTGGATCTCCTTGCAATCCAGGGGACTCATAATAATTGTCCCCAAAGACTTGATATTATGATCCTAACACATCAGGGCCCAAGTAAATGGCTTTTAGTTTCTCGTTTTAAAGGGAAGCCATTACTTTCTACTGATTTCTTGACATTGGTATGAATCACAGATAATGGTTTCCTGCAGTGGAGAGGAACTCTAACAGCCGAATGTGTAAGTGACACCGTCTGAGTATCTTCTCATTACCCAGGAGAGATTTTTCAAATTTTAATTACAAGCCGAGAGAAGACGAATCAATCCCAGGGCAGCTATTTTCCTCTTATCCCAGTTGATCTATTAAAACGTGCCTTGCCTGCTGCCTTTTTTTAAAATATATATTTTATTTTACAAGTGCAAAAGGCAACGGTGGTTAAGCTGGGGCAGACCGAAAGGTGGAATGTCACACAACCTCCAGATTTCTTGGCTACAGAAAAGATCTTACTGCTTTCAGATGTGTAGACCCTGATAAGACCACACTTGATATGTCTATGGGGATTCTCAGTCCTCCAGGTCACGGTTTGTCCCAAACGTGCTTTTTCAAGAGGCAACTGGACTTTTTTTGGGGGGGTTTTCCCTCGAAGACGTTTCACTTCTCCTCCAAGAAGCTTCTTCAGCTCAATTTTCATTCCATACGTTGCAGGAACATCTGAAACGCTCGGGCAGATCTTCAGGCAACACAATATACATTTCAATCCAAGAAATGTAGGCAGAAGTTGGTCCGCTCCAGGGGTAAAACACCCAGACAGAAACTGGGCAACGTGACATATGCAGTACAATGCAGTCAGCCATGGGCAGATCTGTACATTGGGGAAACAAAACAACCACTTGGCACAACCTAGGAGAACAAACCCATCAGGACAAGATTCAGTAGTCCATCTGCATTTAAAAAAAACAACAACAAAGGCCCCTCTTTTGAAGACAGCAAAGTCCACCTTTTGGACAGAGAGGACCACTAGTATGAAAGAGAGGTCCAAGAGGCCATCTACGTCAAAACTGAACAGCCCTCTCTCGACAGAGGGGGAAGGAGACAACCTCATCTATCTCCAGTCTACGATACAACAGTTCCAAGAAAACTCCACACCAATTTGCACCCCTCAGGTGACCCTCAAGGACCCTCTCAAAGGATGCAAATACCCAGCTGTCTGCCAGGAGTAAAAAAATCCTTCCATTCCCCACCATCCAGCCAGAGCTGAACAAGCTTCTTGGATGAGAAGTGCAACGTCTTCAAAAGAAAAATCAGGAAGTCCAGTTGCCTCTGGAAGAAGCACCTTTGGGGCAACCTGACCCTTGATAAGAAACACGTTTAGAATACTGCATTCAATTTTGGTCACCCCAATTCCAAAAAAAACCCAGAAACAAAACCCCCGATATTGAGACTTTGAAAAGTGTTCAGAGAAGAACCAAAAAAAAATAACAATCATTAGAGGCCTACAACTTAAAATATATGAAGAATGGTTGCAGGAATTGGATTTGGCCAGTCTAGAGAAAAGAAGGACTAGGGGGGGACATGATAGCATTCTTCCAGTCTTTGAGAGGCTGCCCCAAAGAAGAGGGGGGTCAACTTATTCACCAAAGCACCAGAAGGCAAGACAAGAAACAATGGATGGAAACTAACCAAGGAGAGAAGCAACCTGGAACTAAGGAGAAACTTCCTAACAGTGGGGTCAATTAACCAGTGGAACAGATGGCCTCCAGAAGTTGTGGGTGCTTCATCACTGGAGGTTTTTAAAGAAGAGACTACACTAGACATTTATCAGAAACTGTACAGGTCTCATGAGAGAGCAGAGGGTTAGACTAGATGATCTCCAAGGCTCCTTCCAACTCTGTTACTGACTTCCTCATCAGAATAGAGCTGGAAGGGACCTTGGAGGTCTTCTAGTCCGGCCCCCTGCTCAAGCAGGAGATCCTGTACCATTTCAGACAAGTGACTGTCCAGTCTCTTCTTAAAAACCTCCAGTGATGGAGCACCCACAACTTCTGGTGGCAAGCTGTTCCACTGGTTAATTATCCCTTTCTGCTAGGAAGTTTCTCCTGAATTCCAAGTTGTTTCTCTCTTTGATGAGTTTCCATCCATTGTTTCTTGTTTCTCCTTCTGGTGCTTTAGGAAATAAATTGACCCCTTCCTCTTTGTGGCAGCCTCTCAAAGACTGGAATTCTGCTCTCATGTTCCGTCCAGTCATTCCTCTCTCTAGACTAGCCAAACCCAACTCCTCCAACCCTTCTTCACATGTTGTAAACTCCAGGCCTTTTTAGGATATTTCCAGAGCTTCCTTAAACAGCAGGAGTCAGAGGGCTAAGCTAGTTGAGCAAATGTCTACGTGAGACATAGAGAAGGACTATTTGGCCAGACAGAAATCATCCTGTGGCTCAGAACAAAGAGATGTTTGATTTGGAAGCCTGAAGCTCAAGTCAAGCCAAGTCAACCCTCAACTGCACACTGCTGGCAACGGATTCGTGTCTTTCCCTCTTCCCTCATTTGTCAAGAAAGCCAGCGGGTAGAAAAGCAGATGGTGACAAGACAGCTCTGCCCTGGCAGGTCAATTGAACTGTAATTGAATCTTCTGCCCGGGTGGTGTTGAGGGCATCAGGGCCTTCTATGGTCCTGGCTTTGCAGCAACCTCTCGATGGTGCCAATCTGAAAGCCATGTTTGGCTTGACCAGGTGACAGACTCTGAGACTTATGTTATGGGTTTTGGGCTTCAGCTGGTGGTGGCGCATGCTGTATTCTGTGAACCTCACTGGGGGAAATTCTGGATTGAAAACCTCTCGGTGGGGGTCCTCTCTGAGCTGGGTTGT
>JANHFL010007320.1:10940-27873 GCA_032468155.1 Oxyrhabdium leporinum
AGATAGATAGATAGATAGATAGATAGATAGATAGATAGATAGATAGATAGATAGATAGATAGATAGATAGATAACCTGTACATCACTTGATATATATACACCAAGAATATAAATATTCTTGAAGATTGTATAGCTAATGACTGCATTGGACAACTGTTAATATAGTCTCTTAATAATAAAACCAACCAGAAAGATTGAATAGTTTGTCAGCTATCCTCAACTTTGTGGTCCAAAGACATTTTTGAATACAGTCCTCATGTCTTCTAGCCAAAGAACAAGGGTTACACAATAGTTTAATGATAGGATGAGCCTTTGAGAAAGGCAAACTTGGCTACAATCATCTCCACGGCGAGTGGAATCCCAGTTTGTCCCACAGCTTTTATCAAACGAGCTCTAGATTCTTCTAGAGTAGCAGTCAAATTACTTAGGAAAGAGGTCAAGATAAATGATACGGCAGAAATACTCACCTTAATCATGATAAGCAGTTCCATTCACTTCAGGTCATCCAATACAGATTCAAAAGTATGCAATGTTTTATTGGAAAAAGAGATACAGACCTGTACAATAAGTACAAATGAATGGATGTGAAAACTAATTTTAAAAAGCGGAATTTTTCGAGTATAAAATGTCATTTCCTTAATGTCTGCACTCTTCAAACTGTAGCAAGCATATGGTGTACTTAACAAGTTTTGATATATTTGCCTGCAGGTTGAAAGAGAACAAAGATAGCAGTAAACCTTTAAAAAATACCCTTTAGGAAAACCGCTAGCTAACAGTTGCAAATTGAGCTGCCAGCAGGCTCTCTTAGTGTAGCAACACAACCTTAACAAATTAGGTGATATTTTTATTGCCACTGATTCTAATCAATAAATAGGAAAAAAAATAAATAGGTCATGGAGGGTCTATTTCAATCTGAGACCCCCAGTTTTGTACGAAACACTGCAAGAAACCGTAGTGTTATAATTTAAAACCGGTGAAGTATAAAATTCTTATCCAACACTGAAATTGTGGCTGTGGTGGGTTAACAAAAACTATACATACACATAACACATTTTAAAAACAATGCAGGGTTCTTTTCATGTAGAAAATACTGAGCAGGAAAAAAACCCCATAACCCTAGCAATTCTATAAAAGTCCCCGTTAAATCCTAACGGAGAAATTGGTTTGTTCTAAATCCCGTTATCTAATCACCAAATTCAGTGCTCAAGCAAGGTACGTGGATTAAAATTTCGTACTTGGTTTTTTTTGGGAGGGAGGGGAAAAAATAGTATGAAAACCTTGAAACTGCACACAAATCTGTCAGAATAGAAACGCAGAAGCAATCTGGCTCCCCTGCCTTTGTGATTAGACGCCTCTCCCTGGCAGAAACCCTCGAGATACATGGCAAATGGAAGAATTCACTGGGATTTGTGTTCACGTCCGTAGTGTATTGTGGCACAGGTGCAAAACCGAGGATCAGAAAGCCAGGAAAGTCAAAATCTTCTCCCTCTGGAATGTCTTTTCTCATGAAGCAGGTCATAGTAACTAGAGGGGATCTTTTTGGATCAGGAATAAATAGTAATGACTTCCCGGCCACCTCCTCGAACCAGTAATACATGCTCTAAACCTTCAGTTAAAACTTCAAGAAATTCCATGTCTGGGTCAGAGCGTTAAGGAGGAGAAATGTCAACAGAATACAGAACTGTTAATGGAATGTCAGACGTACGTGCCGAACAGATACTCTGGAATTTATAACTCTGAATATGCCAATATATGTAACAGAACTGAAAATAAGCTAAACTAATATGAAGATCATCAGTTAAGTCTGTTATATTATTACTATTGTTAGTATATGTATTAATATTCAAGTTTGTTTACTTTGTTATGTTTTCTTTGGCTACCGATATACCCTGACTAGTCTGTATTCAAAATTTTTATTTATTTTATATGTGTGTGTGTGTGTGTGTCTGTCTGTCTATCTGTCTGTCTGTCTATCTATCTATCTATCTATTCTGAACAGTTCGTTTAGTGACCGTTCAAAGTTACAACGGCTGTGAAAAAAGTGATCTACGACCAGGTTTCCCTCTTACGACTACTACAGTATCCCTGTGGTCACGAGATGAAAATTCAGACTGACTCATATTTATGACAATTTGCAGCATCCCAGGGTTGCGTGATCACCTTTTGTGACAAGCAAACTCAATGGGGAAGCCATATTCACTTAACAACCGTGTTACTAACTTGACAACTGTGGCAAGAAAGATCGTAAAATGGGGTAAAACTCACTCAACAAATGGCTCACTTAGCAACTTACATTTTGGGCTCCCTTGTGGTCATAAGTCGAGGGCTACCTGTATTCATAAAATAAGCCCATGCAAACCATTTGGAGGTGCTGTGGAAGGAATTTTTTTTGCCTTTTATGGAACTCGGCGATGATCCAGTTTGGAAAAAGGAAGGAAAAACAGTGCGATGACACACCGCTTGTTGCATTTGAAAACTTGTCTTTGCAAGCTGTGAAAATGATTGTTATTAAACTGCTACATATACTTGAAGACTAGCTGAAACCAACAATTCACTTGCAAAAACCAACCTCATTGCTGTTAACATTCGTCAGAATTCTGGAATCCATATCTTATCAAATATAATTTTATTTTTTTCTCCTGGCCCGAATTTCATTTTCGAGAAACGTTTTCCTATGTGACTGTTGGGTCCACATCTTGTTGAGGGGGACAGACTTAGTGCAACGTAAACTGAACTGCAATTAAAATGTACTACGTAGCATTTTTATATTTGAAGTGGTACTTTCCTGGAGTAGCTTTAAGTGTGTAAATCAGATTGTAAGAGATAAATAACAATTACCAAGGAAAGATTGCACCACCCTCAATTATGGTCTATGTTATTGGGGAAATGATTTTTTTTTCCTTAGGGAAGTGTATTTTGGGCTCTTGAAGCATCCAAGAAATAGGAGTCATATTGCTCGCTTGCTAGTGGAGACCGAACTAAATTTAGATGAATCCATCAAAATGTTGGATTGGGAGGAGGGGGTCAAGCTATTTTCCAAAGCACCTGAAGGACAGGGAATAAAGGATGGAAATTGAACAAGGAGAGATTGAACCTGGAAAGAAGGAGAAATTTTCTGACAGTGAGAGCAATCAACCCGTGGAACAGAAGTTGCCTTCGGAAGTTGTGGGAGCTTCATCACTGGAAGCTTTCAAGAAGAGGCTGGACTGCCACCTGTCAGAAATGGTGTAGGGTCTCTTGCTCGGGTGGGGGGGTTGGACTAGATGACCCAGAAGGTCCCTTCCAACTCTTCATCTGTAAAGGTTCTACATTCAGATGGCTCTACACATTTTACCTGGAATCATGGATTGCATTGAAAAGGATACAGTTTTCATCCCCTTCCGTGTTTTTGGGTGGACCAGGCATGTTGAGAAGAACAAGTCGGGCATCATGGGATCGATTTACGATGACTTCATTCAGTTTCACAGCAGTGTGCATCCTTCGGACATTTGACTGGTCACTAGAGGGGTAAAAATTACGTAAAGATCAACGTCAGAAATATCGTACCCAAGAAATATTGTTGAGATCCAGTTTGGTGTAATAGCTAAAGGTGCTAGGTTAGAAACTAGGAGACTGTGAGTTCTAGTTCTGCCTTAAGCACAAAGCCAGCTGGGTGACTCCCATTTAGCCCTCAGTAGAAGAAGAGATGAGCAAACTACTTTTGAAAATATTGCTAAGAAAACTTCAGGAAGTTGGTCCAGTCATTTACTGCCAAGAATCAAAATTGTCTTGAAGGCACCACACACACAAATACATAAAAACACACACTTTGTTTAAGAAGGCCTCTCTGCCACAAGTGTCATCCTCTTGAGAATGGTGTCCATGTGTGTTTGAGTTCCATCCCCTTAAAGAAAATACTTGCTCAAATGTCAACAGTTGTGCATTCAGAACAAAATGCAAGAAAGGATGGCAGTGATAATTATAATAATGTGTTCTGTCTCTATTTATGTATGAAAATGGATCTGGGAATAGTTCTTTCCATTTCACTTAAGGAAAAAAAAATCAGCTACTATACATACATCAGTCTTAATTAAGGGGGACGTGTGTATGTATTTTCACGGACTGGATGCTGCATGTGAAGCAACATTAAATTTGGCGGCTGACAAAAACTGGAAGGTTGGAGGTGACATTAACACTGCAGATTATAGAGATGAAGAAAAGTAAAGGAATGATTCATATCTATTGCAGAGGTGAGGTAAAAAGAGTCTTCACTTCCTGGTTTCATGGAGTTAATTAAGAATTGCCGCCTCTATGACATCCTTCAGATTCTCAATTTCAGGCTCTTTGGAAGGGCAAGGAGAGGGGAGGGAGGAGAGGGGAGACAGGAGGAGGAAGAGAAGGAGGAAGGAAGGAGAAGACCATTTAAAGAAATTTAGAGAAGGCCTCCTTCCGTCTTCCACACATTCTAAACAGTTGTTTTGGAAACAATTACTAAAAAGTATGACAAAGCTATTATCTTTAGAAGGATCACAAAGCCCAAAGGAATAAACATATCCTAATTGGCAAAGGCTCTTAATTAGTAGGCACAGTGCCATCTGAAACTGCGACCTCAAAGCTGGGTATACTCTACTTCCAAGCTGACATTCAGAATTGCCCCAATCATGAATCCAGGTTTTTGGCTCAGGATATGCCTTGTCAGGGCAGAGAACATATGTTAAGGACCTGTTCGGATCAGGGAAAGAACCACTGCTGGTTTTTCTGGGAACATGTGGGTACATGTTTCAATACATGCAGATTATACCCTCTCATAAGCTAGCATTTTGGAAACTGGAACAAAAGTGTAGAATGTAGGGTCAAAGCAACAAAACAAATTCCCAGCCAATCTCTATTTCCAAGTCAACAGGCTGAAGATCAGGTCAACAACTCATACCTAGAACTTTAGATCTACTAGGTTTCTGACCCCAGGCTCATGGATCAATTCAAGACCAAGGAAAAAAAAGCACATCCCAACAAGCTTAAAGGAATGCCACACTTCCTGATTTGGGGGTACCTTGCAGTCTTCTGTTTGCAAAACAAAGCATGTTAAGGTAAACCAAAATGGAGCCTCAAGATTTGGTTTGCAGCTCTGTTGCTACCAGAAACTTTAAGACTTGTCTAAGGAGGGAAAGAGTTTGCACTTATAGTTTGCTTCCTCATCAAAAACTTTCCTGTTTCTATTTATCAAAAGGATGGTGATGCTTAATTAGACAATGCCAGATCCTTTTTGGATGTTTTGGGAACTCTCTACCAATTTAATCAGTGGAGGAGAGTATGCGTCACTCCTTAATTAAGCACTTTTGTTCTTGGCAGTATAGTGGTGATTTCTTCCAGCTGGACCTTTTCGTTTGGGACAAAATAACAGTAATATGTTTAGATCGTATCATGTAAAAAATATAAAAGCATCAGGATGAACACAGAGTCAACTCAAACAAGATTTTTTGCAACACTACTGACCCGAAGAATTTGGGTCAAAATAAAAACAGCAGAGTTTTCATTCCAGCACAGATCTTGGATGCTTACGGTTTAAGAGTGATAAGTTCTCTGAAGTTCTCCACCACATTATTTCTGATCTGATTCTCAAAGTCATGTTTAGCTTTTGTCCAAGTCATCTGGATCTTTTCTGGGATTGCTTCCCCTTCATCTTCCTCGTCGGAGTAAAGGCTCTCTAATCTTATGATCGAATGTCTGTCTTTCACCAGCTGAGCCTAGAAGAACAAAGGGTGGGAAATGGTTGTTCTCCAAAGGGCAGTGTCCCACTATTCCAATGGGAAATATTGTTGGGTTGTCCGCTTGGAGAATCACTGGTGGGACCCAGATTGGAAGTCTATTGGGATGAGCAAAATATCACGACTGATTGGTAGTGTAACCAGGTCAGATAGACAAGAATGTTACTTCAGCCACTGGCCAATAAAAATACAATCAATAAAATGAACAAGAATTAATAGCAACCATTTGGGGGGGGGGGGTGAAGCTTACAAATATTGTAGCAAAATTTTGCTACCTTTAGAGGAAGATATTTATCTTGATTATTTAAATAAAAGTTAGGAGAGTGCCCTGACAATTTAAATAAAAGAAGGGAATCAACTGAAGATGAATGTCTCTATAGAACTGGCAATAAAGAAGAACTTGGGCTGTGTCCCAAAGGTGCTTTTTTCAGGAGGCAACTGGACTCTCTTGTTTTTCTTTGAAGACGTTTTGCTTCTCATCCAAGAAGCTTCTTCAGTTCTCATCTTCTTTGGATGAGAAGCGAAACGTCTTCAAAGAAAAACCAGGAAGTCCAGTTGCCTCTTGGGATAACCATGACCTGGAGGACTGATAATCCCTACAGACATTTAAACATGAGCTGTGGTTTCTGTGGTACCCTTATCACAGGGGCAGGGCTGGGTTTCATATGGGGTTTTACAACCAGGTCAGAGTGGCTTATTGTTATATTCAATTTTGCACAAGGATTTACAACATCTCGCAATGCAGGGCATCCTTTGGACTCCTCCATGGCTTGTCCTGGCTGCCTATATAGAAAATCTTACAGCCTGTTCATTTTGCCATCCTTGCTTCCAACACAATCAAATCTGGAACCCAACTGATGGTCACTCCGCCATCATTTTGCAATGGCGATGAGAAGACATACCTCCCTCTCTCTTTCTGTTTTGGTCAGCCGCATCTGCCTCAGCATTTGAGATCTCTGTTCCATCATCAAGGTCCGCTCGTAGGTGTAGGCCGAGATGTCACTGTTTTGCTAAAGGAAGGGAAAAGACCACGTTGGAACCAGGCTCACAATACATAGACCAGCCCCTGCAGGACAGGAGGAGTCCATTACCATTTCCACCACTTCTACTTCAGCTTCGATTCGGAGGTGGTAAAGGAAGACCGCCAGGTCTTTCTTCATTTGGATGCTGTTGTCGTCCATCTGGGCCACGGTGAAAATTCGCATTTTGCACTTTCGCCAAACCTGCAGAGGGAAAAACTTTATCCTCTCAGAAACCTTCAGTCCCCTTTGCGGAGCTCAACAAATTTGGTAAAACACGCCTTTATACAAGGGTTATTTGACAGGTTCCATGAAACTGCAAATATATGCAGGCCCATAAACAGCATGAGAGACAGTTTTGCCTAGTGGTTAAGCCACCAGGTGAGAAAGCGAGAGACCGCGAGTTCAAGTCCCATCTTAGCCATGAAAGCCAGCTGGGTGTCTTAGGGCCAGTCATGCTCCCTCAGCCCAATTTACCTCATAGTGTTGTTGCTGTGGGGAAAAATTGGAGGAGGAAGGTATGTTGGATATGTTATCTACCTTGAGTTATTTATAAAAATAATAAAGGCATAAAATAAATTAAAAAAAACAAATAAAGAACTGAAAAATACCTCTGGAAAAGCAAGTTTCTATACATCCTGAATATATATTTGTATGTAAAGCAAGAACAAGACTACAAACTGATCAGCTTTTGGTAAACACCAACATTTCCATGCAATCCCTCTTTGTACAGGTGCGTGAGTCATAACTCCAGATATCATTCCCAATTCCCCACCTCGATCAGTCATCTGGTCTGTGGGCCACACGGATGAGTAAGCTATCTAGTCTGGTCACTTTATGTGGGATGGGGGGGGGGAGAATCACCAACATCTCTAATTACAATAAAAATGAATTTCTTTTTTTGTGAAATGTAACCCAAGAAATATATACCAGTAGTACAGAATCTCCTGCTTGAGCAGGGGGTTGGACTAGAAGACCTCCAAGGTCCCTCCCAATTATGTTATTCAGTATTCTATAATCCTCAACTTACGGCCATAATGGAACCTGACTATTACCCATTACAAACCATGATAGTGGTAAAGTGAGCCATCATATGACTGATCCAACTTTACAATCCTTTTGGGGCGACTGTCATCAGGCGAACTCCATGGTCTTTAAGCCAATCAATTTATTCACTATGAAGTGTGTTTGCTGAAAACCAGAAGTAAATGCACTTTTTTTCAGAAACAGATGCTGATTTTTGCCCCCCCCCAAAAAAAAATGTTGTAAAGTGAGATCACGTGACTACAGAGGCTGCAAATAGCTGCAAATGTGGGCCGGCTGCCGAATGCCCAAAATATGGTCACATGATTTGGGGGGGGGGGGCGGGAGAGAGGAAGAGCCTTTAGAACTGGGGAACTGATGGTATCTTTGAGAGAGGTCTGTTGTAACTTTAAATGGTTCCTAAGCCACTCAAGTCGTAACTCGAGGACTACCTACAGAAGAACTCATCCAATTAAACTCCTTACATGATCCAGGTCACCATACAGTTGACTTCCTATATTCATCTTCTTATATTTTATGGAGACTTTTTTTTTAAAATTATGCACTGACGTCGCCTGATACATTGATGTTGCCTGATTACATGTTGCCTTTTAAAAATAGAGGTGAGCTAACAGTCTGGGAAAGTTGTGAATTTCCTCAACTGTATCAGGCAACATCAATCAACAGATGCTACTAAAGATTCACCTAGTTCAACCAAGGCAGGCCTCGTAAACTCCAATTAGTTCTTGGCATCCTTACTTTATGCTGTTTGAGGAGAAATGGAAGCAGCATCAACATGCCTCCATCGTGCACAATCCACCACACGTCGATGTTCCCTTCATTGTAACGCTCATGATTGCTGGGATAGAAGGACACATTTTTGGGTACAAGCAAGGCGAGGTGAGCTGCAGTTGTGCAACGGACGGTGTCTGGAATTAAAAAGAGGAAAGACATTGTCGCTGAGAGTTAAATCTGGTTGGCTACAGAACTGGACTTTAATTATATCTCATACTAGACAACCCACTATGCATTGGTCATTGTTTTAGAGATATTTCCTTATATATACAGAGAAACAGAATCACCGTGAATGGGTAGGCAAAAACACAGTGGAGTGAAGAGTGACTTCTGACTTCCTGCTGGCTTCCCCATTGTTCCTTGTAGGAAGCTAATAGGACGCATTGGAAATGATTGGCACTAATCGTGATAGGACAGTAGCACAGAAGCAGCCACAATTTTGCCATTTCAATGCCATAGGAGGCATGCTCCTAGATTTTGGGCACACTCTATAAGTTGGCTCTTCTGAGATATGTTGGTTTAAAAATTATTAACGATGTGCCATTTTGCCCCACCGAAGATTGCAAACAATCAGATACAAGAGTGTTAATAGTATACACAGCAGATATGATTCCCAATTGGTTGAGAATACTGGAAGAAGGACAGAACTGGAAGGAAATGGTCACCACCAAATCTCTGTTGAGTGCAGAGTGACAAGTAGGCTGCACAAAGTTAAAAGGTAGGTAAAAGGACTGAAGAATTTTGGTGCGTTGCTTCCAAACAGAACAAAAAAAAATATAGTTGATAAACATAACTAATATTTTAAAGACACAAAAACAATGTTGCATGAATTGCAGATTGGCAATGCTATTAATCAGGAAGAGTATAATTCTAGGACAGAAAAAAATATTTGGCACCCTGGCTTTACCAGGAAAATCTAAGCAAAGTCCTTGACTGGAACCCCAAAGAAACTCTGATCTGTCCTTGCAGTCAATCCATGTTGACAAATCTGAGTTACTCAAAATAATATCCTAACTTGATAAACAGTAGTTTCCACAGTTCTTAAAAATAAAATTGTAAAAGTTCGCATAAGCTAATGATAATTGACATAGGCTGAAACTGAGAACAGCCCTTTTTTGGATTTTAGCTATAGTATCCCAAGGTCATTCTGTGCCCCCTTGTTCCTTGAGAAATATAAAACTATTAAGAAATGATGAAATAAGAAAGGATACAGAAGACTTAGGAAGAATTCCACATACAGAAACTCTTTTTACAGGCAGACAGAAATTTTTAGTAAGATTAGTGTCCATCCAATTCAGAATTTTCAACAGAAGTCCTTACAAACTCACAACACTATCAAAGCCCTTCTTTTGACCAGCAGAACAGCCTTATTTCGAATTCTAAACGATAAGTTTTATACACTCTACTATTCGCCATAGAAAACAATGCTTGAATCATGCTTGAGAAAGAAGAACAAGAAGAATGCTAACCAACATCATCTGAACTTACCTATAAAGGTTTTCCAAGCTCTAGGATCTTCACTCTGCCTCCAGCCGTAGGGCCACCCCAAAACCACTGTGTTGTGCTTCATGCCACCCAATCCACAGGATTGTATCAAGTGGGAAATGCCATCACGGACTTTATTAGCCACAACAACTTGGCAAAATCCTTTGACCTTCTCAATCTCAATCATATTCTTGATGGTCTGGAAGACAACCAAAGAGATCCAAGGGTCATCATTACGGGAAGCTGGCCAGAAGACCATTAAAAACAGAAAGACCTCTTCCTTGTACAAATGATAAATCAAACTGCACTTTAGAAACACCTGTGGGCATCCACATGCCCACCGGTGCAGAGATTTTAAACCAATGTATGTTCAAAGAAGACTATTTATTTAGTCACAATAGCATGGGAAGAGACTAAATTGAATGCAAATTACGCAAAGACCCCTCAATGAAGTGAATTGTACTCATGATATTAGAATGTAGAACCTAGAATAACAGGGGTTGGAAGGGACCTTGCAGGTCTTCTTGTCCAATCCCCTTATACCATTCCAGACAAATGGCTGTCCAGTCTCTTCTTCAAAACCTCCAGTAATGGAGCTCCCACAACTTCTGGAAGTACGCTGTTCCACTGATTAATTGTTCTGTCAGGAAATGTCTCCTTAATTTTAGGCTGGATCTCTCTTTAATGGTCTTCCACCCATTACTTCTCACCCTGCTCAGAGATATTTTGGACAATAAGTTGACCTCTCTTCTCTGTGACAGCTCCTCAAGTACTGGAAGACTGCTATCATATCTTCCTTAGTCCTTCTCTTCGTTAGACTAAACGTACCTAGTTCCCTCAATACATTCATTGCATAGTTTAGCCTACAATCCCCTAATCATCTTTGTTGCTCTTCTCTTCACTCTTTCTAGGGTCTCAACATCATTTTTGTCTTGTGGTGACCAGAACTGGATGCAGTATTACAAGTGTGGTAGCAGAATCAATTAGTAGAAGTTTGTTCCTGTTTGCCCTCTGAAATTATACCACACATACTGTACCTGTAACAGTTCATAGATGAGCTTAAAATACTCAGCGTAGGGTATTAATAAATCTGGCTGCAGTAGCTTTGACAGTTCGTTTCTGACAAATAAAAACTATATATACCCCACAATTAATTAGTTAAAGAAGTATCCAACCCAAAGTAATGTTTAAAATAAAAATAAAACTTGTCTTTAACCAATGACATCTTGCTTTCATTGCAGCAACACAAAATTTAGCTACTGCACACATAATGAAATGGTTTGAAATGTTGAAAGAGAAGTTCATACAAAATTTATGAGGGTCGTTGGTTGATAATGCCATTGAGTTTTCAGGAGAGTCCCTGAGCAGCTTTGCTTTCGAGTTGTTGGGGATTTTTGGGGGGTTTTTTTTGGAAGTCTTGTAAACATTTCGGTCCAAGATCCCGGATGACAGAATCCTTCACACCTGGTTTCACCAAGCCTCACCTGTTCAGCTGCCTGAGCTTCTCCATAACTTTCCAGAAAGTTGCCTTGTATGGCAGTCCCTACAATGGTCAACCCCTTCCCGGCTTTTAGTTGTGATGCGAATGTCAAGAGTCTGGGGTATTTCACATGCAAATCCTCATCCAGTTTCAGCAACACCAACAGTTGGGGTCTAAAGAAGGAAGAAAAGGAAGTGAATTTTGAGTGACAGAGGTTATGCCCTCCAACAACAAACTGGAATAAATTAAGCCACTCTACAGAGGACTGGCCCTTTTGGCTGTTCCCAAGAAACTTTAAGAAATTTCAGTGTTTTGCCCCAGGCTCATTCTGGCTCATTGCAATTTGTTTCACGCAGAAAGTTTGGTCACAGCCAGATCCAATGTAAAGAGGGCACTGGTTTGATTTTTAAATATCCTGAGACACCATGAAAGGCATCATATTTGTGCTGCAAATATTCTGTGATTCCGGCAGTCCCCTTCCCATATTTATGTTCTTATGACTTCAGGGTATCTCAAAGTTTAGCAACTGCCGAAAAACCGAACTCCAAAGAGAAGCTGACTATCTAATTTTGAATCACAGAGAAGTGGTGACGAAGTCAGGAATGCATTGACTTCCCCATGGGGAAAAAAAAACTACACAAAATTTACATTAAATTGAAAGAACCCACCTCCAGTTCTTGGTATGGGGAGGACCCTCTTCCAATCTCAGCAAAGCATACCGGGCAGCGCTTAGAGAGAGGCCCCGAATCCCATCTCCCCATTCCTTCTCGGCCCTAGTAAAAAAGAGAGCGTCAGAATTGTTGGAGAAGAGCAGGCAGAGCTGGGGGTGGCGTTAAATGCATCATCAGCTCAGAGTCATTACATTGCCACAAACAGTCCAAGCCCTCCTGAATTCCAGTGACCCTTATCTGCAGCCAATTTAGTATTCAACTTTAGTTGACCAGATTCTTGTGTTTAGGCTTGAATAAATCTACGCTGCAACGTAAGATTATTCTCATCCGTTGCACTGACAGAATGGAATCAATTCAGGACACTATTCTTTTTCAGAGATTCAATACAGGTAGTCCTCAACTTATGACTGGTCACTTAGTGGCCATTCAAAATTCTGATCCGCCTACCTTGGGCGTTCTAATGTTTCAAAGTTCTTGTGCCAGCTTCCCCTCTCCCCATAGACACATTATTTCCAGGGAAGCACCAGTTAAAACAAATGTCTTCTTCACACAAACACCAATGCTGACATGGCCAGCTACTATATATAAAGAATAAGCAAACCCCACTCACTCACACTGATAGTCAAGTAATGAAATGTCTGCAAGAGAAGAAGCAAGTTCAGAGAGCACCAAGGACTTCACAAGTGTCTTTGCTGTCCAGGTAGAAATCTTAGAATGCCCTTTTGCTGGCAACACCTTGAGGAAGCTGGAGTTTCAAAATGTCTAGACTGGAGTGGGGGTGGAGGTGTCCAACCTTGGCAATTTTAAAACCTGTGGACTTCAATTCCCTGTTGGCTGGGGAATTCTAGAAGGTGAAGTCCACAAGCCTTAAAGTTGCCAAGGTTGGACATCCATGGTCTAGATCAGGGGTGTCAAACTCGCGTCGTCACGCCATCATCACGTGACATATCGTGATTTTTTTCCTCTTCACTAAACCGGGCGTGGGCGTGGCCAGTGCGTGATGCATCTGGCCCGTGGGCCACGAGTTTGACAGCCCTGGTCTAGATGGAACTAGTTGGGGCTTAGATGCCCAGTTTCACAATTTTATCCCTCCATCTACCTTAAATCAAATTACTTTCATTATAAATTTACTTACCCCTGATACTCAATATACTTGTAGATCATGCCAGCAATGAGCATGGCCACTAAAGCGTAATACCAGGAGGAGATGAACATCAGGGCAAGGCAGATACTCATCCCTAAGAAGGACAGGGCCCTAAGAAAACAAAACTCAAAATGTTATTAGGTTATTGGGGCCAGTTCCACACATACGAGTATTTTTTGAAGAATGACAGCCGGAAGGATGAAAAGATTCCAGAGAAGCTGTGTTGGGGGCAATGCAAGATTTTACAGTCTCTGCAACAGTTTATTTATGTATTCAGGTTGCAGATATTATCAACATGACACAATAAGGTATGAAACCTCATAAGGCTAGAAAGGCATAATAGCTCAGAGATATTTTCCAAGCACTTCTGGTTGCACAAATTCTCAAGTGTTTTGGGCTTTTGACTGGTAACATCGCGTGATCATGAAGACAATTTTAGAAGCAACTCTCCTCCTAGCTCAAAAAACTCTTACCAGTGGTAATACTTAAATCTGGGCCGCCAGTTTGGAGTTCTTAAGAGAGTCTGCACCGCGCAGGCCAGGTTGACAAACAGATAACACATTAGGAAAAACCTAATAAGAGGAAGAAAGAGGAGAGAAGATCGTTGCATGAAAGTTGGCGGTTGGCCATTTCTTCATTCTGAACATCTTTTTGCTTTCTGCGGCATCTTATTGCTGCAACTCCTGCTACGCCCATTTTGTAGCCAGGATTTCTGAAGGATACAGTCAGAAATGCCAAAATGGCAATAACAGTGCGATGAAAGCTCCACTCATTTTCCATGTGTGACGCACTTAAAAAAACACAATGAAGCCTCGACCTTATCACTGTGGTGCCATCTCGACTTTTGCTAACATACCCTGCAGATGTTCCCGACTCGTCATGAAAATGAAGAAAAGGAAAACAACAGAAGAATGAAGAAGTCTTCTGCATTACCAAATATTAGATTTGTTCGAAGACTGTCACAGCAACCATGAGTAATAACTGCTTGAGAAATAACTGCAGTAATAGACAAGACTCCTTTTGTTTAACAGTGATGTAGCAGAATCGACGCTAGGTGGCAGTCGAAAATTGTCTCCTGCAATAGGGGCCCAAAAGAATAAAAATACACAATCTACTTCTTATTTTGACTGCAACATTTTGTGGTACTTTTAAAGTGTATCCCAGGAAACACTCAGAAACGTACTGAGAATGTCCCTAGTTGTTTCTTCAATATCATTGATGTTCCTCTGCAACTGGGCAGCCCCTAGACCAAGTGACTCTTCCAGAACAGCCTATGTGCCACAGATGTTAAGTGATATTTGTCTTTAATAAAGCAAGACTTAGTAATAAGGTCTGAAATCTTACGAGGTTGCCACATCTCACGAACATCAGAGTTCTGGCATGAGCTGTCAAGAGATTTTGTGTGAGAAGGCTGTCATAATGAAATGTTGGCCTTCACTCAAGTTCTCAGTCATTTTTAAATTACAGTTTTTATTTTTTTAAGCTGCTGGCACCAAAAAGCTTCTTAGTGTTTATATCAGTTTTCTGCGCTCTAGATACCCCCAGATGCATCAGTTCAAGCCTTATAATTCCTACTTCATAGGAGCTGAAATGATAACGAATGAGCAATCTTCTAGATGTCTATAGAGATTCTCAATCATCCAAGTCATGCTTGTCCCAAATATGCTTTTCCAAAGGCCACTGGATTCTCTTGGTTTTTTTTATTGATGGAAAAAAAAACCCAAGAAAGTTCAATTGCCCTTGGAAAAGCATTTTTGGGAGCAATCTTCTAGGTATCTTCTAGAAGTTGAGAACTTGAACTCTCACTAATGGTCAGGTAGCATATTCTCATCTTTAATTCCCATCATATTCCAAAAACATAAGCTACATCATCCCATAAAAACGTTCTGAGCTTCTCCCAAGAGTGAAGGAAAAGAGACGCTATTTCAACCTCTTCCATCTCCACTCACTTGGGACAAACGTTCAAAATTTTCAACTCGGCTCAAAGGAGAAGACTTCCACGGAATTACAAAGCTGGACTATGCAGGGTGTGCTTTGTCAGAAGGCCAAAAGTCATCCCCCCCCACTACATCTAAAAACCAACATCTTGCAAACTTACATAGAAAGAATGGGGGCCACCATGTCAAGGGAGGCAATTAGAATGCCAAGCTCGGCTATGAGGGCTGTGAGCAGAAGAGCCCAGGTTGGTTCTCCATTTGCCTTTCCATGGCCAAACACCTGTGGTTGTTGGGTTTTTTTTAAAAAAAAGGGAGGGGGGAGGAGAGAGAAACAGAGACTGAAGAACAAAAATATTTTATACGTCATCGTTTCATGGTGAGTCACTGGGCACCGTTCATAAGGAACTGGCTGGGTTCATCTCATTTGGTGAAAACAGTTGCTTCCTCCTCACTTCTGAGAGAAACATCTGTGCTCTCTATTCTCCATTTGGTATCGTAGGCAGATGAGAATTAGTTTTATACTCAGGAGTACGACAACTTCCCTTGGCTTCAGTTTCAGAAGTTATTGTCTCGCTGTCTTTAGCTCAGCCTCAAGGAGAACCTAGTCTAGCAAAGCCACTTAAATCCAGCATGTGGTGCCGACATTTTGACAGAAAATCGATCCAAATTACAGAGAAGCAGCTGCAAGGGTTCAGCATCTCTCTCCATTCGCACAATGGCTTCCAACACCGGACTATAATATATTTTTCTCTTTCCCAGCAAGCTTAAAACATATCTGGGAGTCAGGGAAAGTACTGGAAAATAAATTCTGAACTAAAGCTGTTGTAAGTCAGAAGGTTATCAACTGTAGAGAACCTATTAACAGCTTCCTTGGAGATGGAGGTTGAAGTGCCTTCAAGTCAGAACTATATTATCTTGCAAAATCTGCTATCTGATGTCTAGTTACAAAATTAATTTGGGCTCGGAAGATCTTGGAGACTTTCCTGAAAATGGGCTCCCCTGTTTGCTATCTCTTCAGCATTTGGGTTATTTTCATGCCAATTACACATTTTTCAAAAATAATGCAAGTGCAAATTCTCAAGATCAAACATTCTAGGAATCTCTTTTTTTTTCCAGGGAGTTTCTGCATTCTCTAGTTTGATGCATCAAATGATTCCAACTTTCGCTCTTTAAAAAATGGACTAACCCTGAGAAATGGGATGATGTTGTCTTTGGCGATGGCTTGAAGGAGGCGCGGAGCTCCAGTGAGGCTCTGCAAGCCGGCTCCACAGGTAGAGAAGAAGGACCCAATCACTATGACCCATGGCGTGGGCCAGGCCAGCGTGCCCACCACTAAGTTCTTGTTCACAGCATCACCATACCTGCGAGGAGGAGAGAGTTTGTCACTTGAAAAGAGACTTGAAGTTGTTTGGTATATTTCCATCTGACTTTCAATTGTCTTTCCAAGGACAAGTCAACTTACTCTTTTCATCAAGCAGGGGTTTTCAAACTTTTTCAGACCATGAAACATGTTAGCATAAAAAATAATCCCCAGAAACCTTCAATCACACTGCCTACATCTTTCTTTCTTTCTTTCTTTCTTTCTTTCTTTCTTTCTTTCTTCCTTTCTTTCTTTCTTTCTTTCTTTCTTTCTTT
>JANHFL010007320.1:33166-50834 GCA_032468155.1 Oxyrhabdium leporinum
ATACCGCCCCATTCCGAGGACTCGGGGCGGTTCACATAAAAATATAAAAATATAAAAATCCTCTAAAACCCCGTTTAACCCCTAAAAATTTAAAACCCATTTAAAAACCTATTATAGGTAGTCCTCTGCTTATGACCACAATTGACGCCCCCAAATTTTCATTGCTGAGTGGAGCAGTTGAATTTTGCCCTATTTTGTGATCTTTCTTGCCACAGCTGTTAAGTGAATCACTACAGTTGTTAAGTTAGTAACATGGTTGTAAAGTGAATCTGGCTTCCCCATTAAACTCTGTTTGTCAGAAGGTCGAAAAAGGGGATCACATGACCCCAGGATACGGCAACCATCATAAGTTATGAGCCAGTGGCCAACTGTCCAAATTTGGATCCCATTTCCATGGGGATGTTGCAATGGTTTAAACGTGAAAAATGGTCCTAAGTCAACTTTTTCCCCAGGGCCTTGGTAACTTTGAACTAAATGAAAGGTAATGAGGACTACTTCGTTAACATCCAACTTGCCAGGTGCAAGCAACCAGAACAGCTCTGAGAATGGGTCAAATAGGGGTCTTTATTGTTGATAACCAGTTTACAAGAATTCACCGTGGAGTCGTCTTCCCTTGGAGAGCCCAGATAATGACCTAAGGGTTTGACCTCAAAGGTTTCCTCCCTCAATGGTTTCCTCCCTCAATGGACTCTAAGCTGGAATATCATGGTCTCCTCTCTTTCGTCCCTGGGTTCTGTCAGGCACAAGCAACCTGACCACTTTTGGATGGTCTCAAAGAGAAGCTTTATTGTATATATATTGCAAGAATCTTGCCAGACAGACAGCATTCCCTGGGAATAGTCAGATCAGACTTCAAGAATTCTAATTCTTCAGGTGTGTGCTACTTTCTGCGGTGCAAGGACTCTAAGCTCCACCCCCTCTTAACACCTCCTTCCAAGCTAGCTAGAGATTTTAACATACAACTGGCGTTTATGAGTTGGCCTTCCCAAGTACTTCTACTTACGGGAAAAAAGGTGGACTGAAGATGGATTTAATTGACCCAGCATAGATGGATAAGATGGAAATGATGACACAAGCCAAAAAGAGTGAAGCAAACTTGTTCACATATTTTACACCCACAAAGACCACAAGAACCATGAAGGTGAGAAATAAGGTCCCATAGACTCGCATGTTATTCAGTGTGGCACTGGAAGTATCATGGGCCCCGGTTGAATGGAAAATGGCGGCCTGGGGAGCAATATATGTCTGAAAGAGTAAGAACATGACTTTAGTGTTGGCAACAAGAAACAAGCTGTCCAAGACACACATTGGGAAGTCAAGAGGTGCACAACATCCAGAAGTAAGTCCGACACCTCAGGGCCCCCCTCCAATTAGGCCAGCCACCAGATGATTTGAGATTGAAGCTTCCAATGCTGGACCTGGGAAATACAATGCTTCTCAACCTTAGTAGATTTAATGTGTGTGGACTTCATCTCCCAAAATTCCCCAGCCAGTTGAAGAATTCTGGGAGCTGAAGTCCATATATCTTTAAAATTGCTGTAGTTGAGAAACACTCCTAAATTATCTGAAAAGTACTGCAAAGGGAATTCTGCAATGGAGATGCCTTTACATAACCAACAGACCCTAAAAAGGAGAAGAGATGCTATAGAATTCCATGTTTATTTCTTAAACATGGATTATAATCCCATGATAACTGAACTGGGATTATGTCTCATTCAGTTCAGAGGGTCTTACTTCTCAATAAACACAAATGACATGATATCATCACCACCACCACCACCACTTACAATGTACCTATATTTTTTTGAAGTGTGAGACATTAAGAGACAAGAAACCACAATTTATTTTAAAATCTAATAGATATGATATAAAAGAAAGCAGGAAGGAAATTATTGCAAGAGGTTCTTCAATTCTGGTGGAGGACAAATCTTGCCCTCCCAGTCATGGATTTCTACATAGAATTTTTAAGGGATTTTTTTTTACTGCCACTAAATCCTACGATCAAAGCAAGAAGGCAAAATCTCGTCTCTCTTTCTCCTCGCTGGCCTCAGATCTGCACTGCAAAAATCTAAAAGACATCTACTCTTTAAAATGATCAGCACAAAGTCTATCTCAGGCAGAAACACCAAGACATTTTATTCCATTCTGCACAATCCTAACTTTTTAATGCATAATATTCATAGAGGGCAAACTACAGAGTTCGTCTCCAGAGCTTTGAGATATCAGCTTCAATCAGTCCCATCCAGCATGGTGGCGAGTACAAGATGATGGGAGATGGAATCTTAACAAAAAGTAAAGAATTATCAGTGGCCTATCCTTGCTGTCTGAACACCACCAAGAACTACATGTAAGGCCAGATAACTTTTTGAAGTTTTAAGGAAATAGGTGCTTCAATTAGCAGAAGCAATAATCGAATAAACTCAACGAATCTATCTACATGTTCATTGGTAATTCTAATACATTGTGACTTCTCTGGCAATATATTTGTTGACTACTTACTAGTAGGATCTCAATGGCACCCAGGATGTACATGGCACCTGCAAATGTTGTTCCCAAGTAGAAACACAATCCCACCGCACCTCCAAATTCAGGACCCAGTGATCTTGAAATCATGAAGTAGGAACCACCAGCTACCGCACAAAAAAACAAATAAAAGTGAAACGTTTTTCTTAAGCAAATAAATTCAACAAATGTCCAACATGAGGATGCTCTGAAAAAGGAAAATCTAAATCAGTCAGTTTGGTGTAGTGGTTAAGGCACCAGGTTAGAAAGCAGGAGGCCACGAATTCAAGTCCCATCTCAGCCATGAAAGCCGGTTGGGTGACTTTGAGTCAATCACCAGAAGACAGTGAGTTCTACTCCCACCTCAGTCATGAAAGCCAGCTGGGTGACTTTGAGCCAGTCACCATCTCTCAGCCCAACCCACCTCACAGGGTTGTTGTTGTGGAAAAAACAGGAAGTGTGTTAGGTAAGTTTGCCACCTTGAGTTATTTGTAAAAGTAATAAAGGTGAGATAGAAATACATATTTTAAAAAAATAAAACCAAAAGGACTTTCACAGCTAAGAGAAGCAGAATTGTTTCTGGAAAACTGAATGTCAGGATGTTGACGGGCTAGTACAACAGACTGTTGCCCCCAATAATCTGGGTCCTCATTTTACCAACCTCAGAAAGATGGAAAGCTGGGGGAAGGGGCGGGGCTTGGATGGAGTGAGACGTTAGATCCCTTCGGGGGTCCAAACGAACCCAGCCTGGGGGGAATTCTGCGGAATTAAAGCTGTCTCGGAGGGACAGCAAGAAAAAAGCACCATTCGTGAACTCACGAGAGCCAACGCATGCTCCCGTGAGCGACCGACAAGCTTTTAAACCCTCTCGTTGGGGCGGCGGCCAGTGATCGCCATTGATCGCTACATAGCTACGACCAGCCTCGTCTGAATGAGTAAGAAAGCTGAATCAACGTTGAGCTGATGAGGGTCAAACTCCTGGCAATGGGCAGAGTTAGCCTGCAATACTGCATTCTAACCACCGAGGGCCCAATTCTGGGGGACAACTATCTAGGTAGTTGACATCAACTTGATAGCAAGTCATTCATGGATTCATTCAAGTATCTTTTTTCCCACTGGGACTCAAGAGCTTCAAAATTACGATCATGACAAATAAATCACAGTGTACCTGGAACTACACCATTGGTTGCAATTGCGCTCATTGATATAGCCGTCAGCATGGTCTGTGAACAACAATAACAGAGTTTACACATATACGAAAGCAAGAATAATCAAATTTAAATAAACCAGATGTTTGCAATGGGATGTAACCAAATCTTTTAGTTGTTTGTCTTTCCAACCCAAAAGAATGTTATTCTATAAGGGGTTTGGGATTCTGTACTGTCCATCCAACAGAAGGATACATCCCTGAAAATTGAACTTCAGAACAAGACTAAATTCCGTACGGATAAAAACACATGTATTTTCAGTATTACAGGAATTCTAGCAATTTTAGGGCTCAACAGACGTTTCCTCCACTGATGGGTTTACTTAGTTTGGGTAATGAAACATCTCCAACAAAAGAACCAAGCTCAAAGACCACCAAGGACCCCATAGTTCAAGCCTGAGCTACAAATATTCTCCTTTAATGTTTCCTTCACTTGCATCAAATGGGCCTATTGTAATGGAATAGGAAAAGCACAGAACTAGAAGAATGTGCCAATGGAACATGACATCCAGTCTTGGATATAGAATTCCTTGATTCTAAGTACGTGTTTATCCAACCAATTTGTTGAGTCCTAGTTTCCATCTCTCAAGCCTTGAGGTTTCTAGTAAAAAAAAGAGGAAAATATAGGGAAGAAATCCACCCAGCTGGAATCTGTCCGGTCATAAATTTGGACATTGAGATATGTCAATTGGGAAAATTCTGGATAAAAAGTCATTGCATGGTTGGAAGGTAAGAAAGCAAGTGGCATCTAAAGGATGTTTGTCCTTAGGCCATATACTCACACAACAGCAGCAGATTAAGACAATAAGGAAGGCCTGGAAGACACCTGCTGTTCCCACTATCCATGTCAGTCGAAGGAAGAGGATGACCCCAAAGATATTTTGCATGCATGGCAGGTAGACGCCCATCAGGGTCCCCATACTGGGAGACTGAAAAAGAGAAGAAATCATCTCAACAAAGTAGCATGATGGACTCTCTGTAGTCCAAGCACCATTCCCCTTTCTCTCTTGCCCAGGCAGTCATCTCCTGTGACCAAAAAATTGATCATCTAAATCCAAAGCTTGTCCTTTTCTTCTAAAAGGCACCTCTAAGTGCATGGAGATTAAGCCAAGGCATTGGTCACAATTCATGGGCTTCATCAGAGGCTGTCTTTTTGTCCCTCTAAATCAGAGGTCCCCAACCTTTTGGGTACCAGGGAACGGTTCCATGGAGAGAGGATTTTCCATGGACCAGAGGTGGCGTGGTTTCGTGTGCTGCCTCCATTCTGCAGATGGGACTTCACTTGTTTGCGTGGCTCAGTTTCTGGCATGCCGTGGCCCAGTGCGGGATCACGGACCAAGGGTTGGGGGTCCCTGATTGGCTGGCCCTTGCAAAGTTGAATCCTCACAAAGGAAAACTGAACCCCAAAACTGAAAAAAGCTACATACTTTTGAAACTTTACTTCTCGAGCCTTCGGCATTTTCTGCTTCTTCGTGTTCCTTGGCTCCCTGAGTGAGATTTGTGTAGCTGACCAACTTGCCCAATAAAGAAGACACCTTTGGACGAATATCCAGTTCTTCCTACAAAGGGGAACATGCAAGAAAACATTGGTCAACGGCTGCAGTAGAATTTTAGCATTTCGCTCCTGGGAAGCTTAGACTGCTTCACCTGTATGTTTCAACTCTTACATGGCACTCTCTCAAGGGAGGCCTCAAAACAACCTACTCCCATTGCACAAGTTCAACAATTTCCAGCAAAATGGGCAAAACCAAAAGATGAGGGTGCTTGACCTCCCAGAGAAAGAGGGACATTCCTTGTTGCCACCAGGCCAACTTCTGGAAAGGCTGACTAAGCTTGCCGGACCAACGGCAGCATGTCTCTATAACCATCTCAATGGAAACGAGTTCACAAAATGAACCATCTCGTTGCAACCCATAAAGTAGCCAGACTGCCTAGCATCTTGTTTTTTTTTAAAAAAGGCCATAAGACAGGATAGAGATACAATTGGAGAGAGGAAATCATGCTGGATTTTGGCAGTTTTCTAGCATCCTAGCTGGCCAGCCAGAAAAGCAAGTTCATCCTAGGTTTATATATTTATTTCTATAAATGCCAACTAACACTTTCATTTCTTTTTAATCCTTATCTGTACAACACTCAGCATGGGAGTCAACGTTTAAACGTGATTCGTTACCCCACTAAATGGTTTCATTTCTGTGCATTGAAATCTCTAAAAATAAAGCAGGACCTACGGAAAGAAATTGATAACATATGGCTGAAAACATCCTTAGGATGATTTGATTATTTTTAAATGCAGCACTCCATACCAGAGGGAGAAAGGCTTCCAACATGGCATAAATTAGATGAAGTCTGTTGTCTATCACAAAAGTAATGACCAATACATTAGTCTGTCTTTTAAAATATAATAATGTAATATAATATATAATAATAATATCAATACATCTTTATTAAGATGTATTTATCAGGGGTTTTCAATTCAATTGTATAGAACGTGAAAGATGTGTGTTTGTGTTTTATTTTTATAGTCATAATGGACACTGAAGATGGCATTTAATTTTGCTGTATGAGGTGCAATGACAATAAAGTAAACTAAACTGAAAAAAAAAGGTCTTTTTTCCCCCTCTTCTGTGCATTTGTGTCCAATGCTCAGAGATGTCTGGACAAATTCCCGCAGTTTTCTTGGCAAGGTTTTTCAAAAATGGTTGACCATTACCTCCTTCCTAGGACTGAGAGAAAGTGACTGGCCCAAGGTCACCCAGTTGGCCATGTACCTGAGGCTTGACTAGAACTCATGGTCTCCTAGTTTCTAGTGTGATGCCTTAACCACTACAGGCAACTGGCTCTCAGTTCAGTCACAAACCAAAAATGCAAACAAGAAGAATTACATCCATTTCAATAACTCCACTGAAATGCATAAGGCATTCTACCGTCTTCTTAACTGCAACTACGCTATTTAGGCACACAGAATTTAATCTTTCCATCTGCAAGACAACCCCAATTATATATCTATCCAATGGTAAATTCTGTTGCTAGAGTAAGATTTCTTTCCAGGAGATGGGAAAACACATCCCTTTAAAATGGTATTGTATACTTTGAAAAATTTCTAGCCTGTCTCGGAGGGATTACAATCAATTTGGTATATTTTTGACTGCCCTGGTAAACTAGTTCCTTGTGTTGAGTCAATTTTTTTAGGAAGTTTAAAAATAAATCAGTCATAGATCTCTAGTCATTCATTCTACTGTAGATTTATTGCCAACATTCCTTGTGATTTAGATATTTGGTCCATTTAAGTGAATAGAACAGCGTTTTTCAACTTTGACAACTTTTTGTGGACTTCAACTCCCAGAATTTTACCCTAGAGTCATGGATCCTGTCGAATAGAGCAGCTTCCATAAACTAGGAGCTTCCTGTCCTTCCATATTATGCTATCTCCCCACCCTTCTCTCACAGCCAGCTAAAACTGCACTGCCAAGATAACATCAAGTGTCAAATCCCAAACCTGTGAGTAGCCATCTTCCCAGGAGTTATTATAAGACATGCTCATCTCATCCCACGGATAACCCAATTCTCTTTTCTGACCTCATATCCAGACATTGACTCTCTACTATGATGCGAACCAAAGTTCCATAACAAACACTGGAGCAGTGTTTCTCAACCTTGGCAACTTGAAGATGGGTGTATGTCAACTCCCAGAATCCCCCAGCCAACTGGGAGATGGAGTCCATTTATTTTCAGCTTGTCAACGTTAAGAAACACTATCCTAGAGTCAAAAACCAGAGAAAGGAAGTGTGGAGCCGAGATATATTCTGCTTTCTTCTACAGATGACCTACAGATACAGCCTTAAAGCTAGTTGATTCACAGATAACACCACATCCCTTTAAAATGACATTGTATACTTTGAAAATGTTCTAGCCTGTTTCGGAGGGATTGCAATAAAATCAGTATATTTATGACTGAGTCAATTTTTATTTTTAGGAAATAAAAATAAAATCAATCACGGATCTCTTGTTATTCATTCCACTGTAGATTTATTGCCAACATTCCTCAAGATTAAATTTTGCAATATAAAATATTAATTTTTCATAGGTAGCTGCCAGAAGACCGTGAGTTATGGCCTTGCCTTAGACACAAAACCAGCTGGGTGACCTTGAGCCAATCACTTTGTCTCAGCCCTAGGAAGTAGGCAATGGCAAACAAGTCTGAAAAACCTTGGCAACAGAACTGCATGGACTTGTCTAAGCTAAGAGAATTGGACACAATTGACCAGAAGAAGAAAAAACAACTATTAGAAGTACCAACTGTAAAAGTTTCCACATAGTCTTTAAAGGTAGCCTTATGTAGAGCACATTATAGTAATGATTATTACCAAATAACGGTAAGAACATGACTTACAAAGTACTTCCTAATGTATGGGCACTGCAAGGCACATAAAAAAACCAGGATTTCAACCGCAGAGTTGTATGACCATCACTTTGATTTTTTTATTTAGATCTTTTTTTTTATGTTTTGATCAACAAATTTTTGAACAAAAGCTTTTATTATGGATGCTGAGAGTCTTTGCACATCTTTGTATGATTAGCTTAAAAAAAAATGAAGGCATGAGGGAAAAAAGTTCTATGGTTTGAAATGAAGCAGGACCTTTTTAATGTCCTTCAAAACTCAATTTGTTGGACAAGGGCCAAACTGAGCATTCTGGAAAGCTGAAAAACTGACCAAAAGTGAAATTTCAAGCATTGTTACCTCAAATAAGGCCAGGTTTCGGTCATAGTAATCTCCTTTGCCTTGATCCAAGCTGTTGAGGAAGGGGCTACTCTCTTTATGATTGCCATGTCCTGTAGAAAGAAAAATATTTAATGTCATTTTAGGAAGGGAAGTTCAGGAGACTTCTGAGAAACGGAAGGGAGGGAACTATCCCTCCATTGCATTTTACAGTGCTGTAAATTGGATTATCACCGATCATTTTGGGATTATTGGTGGCTTCTTATCAGCCAACTAAAGTGGCCTTTATATAACCCAAATCATTTCTGGTTTTCTATTTGACGGCAATTAGAAAATGTCTTTATTACAAACATTAACCATATTGAGTTTTGTTTCCAGCAGAGACCAATCAATTCCCAACAGCTCCAGGCTTTTCTCCCCAACTTCGTAATCGAAAAAGTAGTTAACACCCTATGACCAAATCCTCTGCTCCCTCCAACACGGTTTTTAAGAAAAATGGATTATTACAATGAAACATTAATACATTCTTAGATTTTTCACATGAATAAAGAGGGAGCTTACACGTCCTACCAATCGTAATGTGTCACAAGCTACCTTCTAACATACAACTTCCTCCCTCCCTCCTGGCTTCCTCTCTTCCTCCCTCTGGATCCAGACAAATCACCACACTACGCACCACACTGCAAACAAACACAAATAATATATTGTGCTAGTAAGCTGTTGTCATAATAGGTTTTCCTAATATGCTGACATTCGAATAAGCTCCAATTTTCCCCAAACAAAAGTTGTGGAAGGAATTATTTACCTGAGGGTGGAACAAGAAGCAATGGGTGGAAACTAATCAAGGAGAGAAGCAACTTAGAACTAAGGAGGAATTTCCTGACAGTGAGAACAATGAATCAGTGGAACAACTTGACTCCATAAGTTGTGAATGCTCCAACGCTGGAGGTTTTTAAGAAGAGATTGGACAACCATTTGTCTAAAGTGGTGAAGGTTTCCTGGCTAAGCAGGGGGTTGGACTAGAAGACCTCCAAGGTCCCTTCCAACTCTGCTATTCTATTCTATTCTATTCTATTCTATTGACTGGATTCACACATATGTATATAACTGGATCCATTCAAAACTAGTTTCTTTGACTGTGGTTTTATGAAACTGTATCACAGTAAACCATATCACAGAGTCATGTTCAAAAAACGTTTTAGCTTTATTTTATATAACACTGGGGTTTCTTTCACATAATTTGTACCAAAGTACTTGTAAATATTTTGATGGTTTAACAGAATGTATCTTTTCTATAATACTTGTGACTTAAGAGAAAAATACATGTGGCATTTCCAATTTAGCAGCATTTTTAATTCAGCTGAAAACCTCTATGCTTTCATCTTATTTCTCAGAAATGCTAAAAAAAAATACTTCTGATTTTAGATTTGGCTCACAGCTCATATCAACATCTCTTTGCCTAGAAGAGCATCTTTTTTTTGTTACTTTATGAAATTAAATATTGCTAAAAGGTGGAAAGGCAACAAAAGGGATGTTCAGTCTATTCACTTTATGCATTGTCTGGCAAGAGGATTCTACCTAAAATGCAAGGGGACTGACAAAATTATGATGGAAAGCCAAGGAATAACCTTGCCTCTTAAGAAGAATTATTTTCTATTCTCTGACATGTGGCTCATCATTCTATCTTATTCACCCAGCCCTTGAAATCATATTGTAAGCAGATATGTACAATGCCATCATGTTGCCAAGAACAAGGAACACAGATGTAATTGGGTACTTCTCCTGGAAAATCTACTCTGCTCTCTGGTACTACAGCTTCACAGTATTGATCAGTAAATGGGACTACAACAAGCAAGCATGAAACAAGCTAATGGGGCTGGGAAATAGATTGTCCTCCCCTCCCCCATATACAGATCTTTGCTAAAATGTTAGCAAGAGATTTTGAGAAGAGATGTCATAAAAAGCATGGAAAGGCAGAGTCCGTGGACACAGCAGTGCAACTTAGATATTGCTCAATCAATATATTTATGGCAGTTGACGCTCAACATTACAATATATTATCATAGTGGAATGAATCATATAGAATCATAATGCTGGAAGGAGCTCGGAGGCCTTCTAGTCCAATCCCCTACTCAAGCAGGAGATCTTACTGCATCCCAAACAAATGGCTGTTCAATTTTTTCATTCCAGGATCCACAACTCCGGGAGGAAAGCTATTCCAGTAATTGTTCTCAGTGTCAGAAAAATTCTCCTTACTTCTAGTTTGGATCTCCCTATCACAAGCTTCCCCTCATTGCTTCTTGTGCTTTGGAGAATAAATCAATCCCCTCCTCCTTGGGAGAGCCCGTCAAGTACCGGAAGACATCCATCATGTCACTCTTAATCCTTCTCTTCATCAGGCTAGACAACCACTCATGGTTAGGTGTATCCTCTTAGTTGCTCTTCTCCGCATGCTCTCTTGGGGTCTTTGCATCTTTTTCATGTGCTGGCAATCAGAAATGGATGCAGTACTTCAACTGCGGTCTCACTAGTGCAGTGCAGAATGCTACTATCACTGATAAAATGTTGAATGAGATGAATGTGATATGAATGTGAATGATAAAGTTTTGGAGCAGCTTATTCATAAAAGACACATCACTTAAATTTAAAAGGAGGGCATGAAGAGGTATGGCTGAGAGAGAGAGAGAGTTGGGGCAGCTTAGTATTGCAGTCCCAACTTTTGGCTCATGATAGTCCCGTTATTGGATGGTGAAGAGCAAGTGAGTAGGTAGAGTAGTAGTGAAGCTGCTGGACTAGGACTGGAGAAACCCTGGTTAGTGTCCAAACTCAGTCATGGTAGGCCACAGGATGGTATGGGGGAAGTTGCTCTCTCTGAATCCAACTTTGCTCATAGACTTGTGAAAAACTAGATAGTGAAAACGAGATCTCTGGAGCTGGGAAAGAAAGAACATCTTAAAACACAATTGTGGTTGAGTCACCAAGTTGTGTCCAACTCTTCTTGACCCCATAAACCATAGCACAGCAGGTCTCCCATCCTCCACTATCTCTCTGAGTCTGCCCAAATTCATGTTCATTGTGTCAATGACTATCTAACCATCTCATCCCTCTTCTATCACCTCCTCCTTTTGCCTTCCATCTTTCCCAACATCAGGGTCTTTCCAAGGAATCCTCTCTTCTCATTAGGTGGCCAAAGTATTTGAGCTTCAGCTTCAGGATCTGCCATTCCAAAGGTCAGTCAGGGTTGATTTCCTTTAGGATTGACCATTTGGATCTCCTTGCAGTCCAAGGGATTTTCAAGAATCTTCTCCAGCACCACAATTCAAAATCAGAACAAAATTAATAATAGTTAAGAATAACAATTCACAGGGAATGTTTCTTGTGGGTTGTAGTCCATTGTGAGTGGCTTGCATGCATTGTTCCTGGAAGAAAAGTGGAATAAAGGCGAACCACAAAATAAAATAAAAATTACATAATGTTCAAGCACAGACGAAGAGTAAACACGAAAGTAACATAATACGGTACTTGGAACAAGGCAATCTAGGACTCTCCAGAGATTTTGAGACAACAATTCTCATTCTCTAGCCATTAGCTATGCTGGCAGTGAATTCTGGTGTCTGTCAATCATTTACAAGGTTCAATTAGGTTCCAGAGATGACAGAAAAGGAGAAAGGGAAAGCTTCTGAAAGAAGAGCACCTGATGATTAGAAGAACTAATGGAAGGAGAAGATAAAGCAAAAGAATACCTCCAGCTTAGCAAAATAGAAACAGGAAGACATGATGCTTCAGAGTATTTTCTTTTAGTTTTTTGTTTGTTTGTGGAATATTTGGTCGTGTAACAATTTTCCCCAGTTGTATTCTTGGATGACTATCTTCATTATCCTTTGCAAACTAAAATAATCTTGAGGAATGTGGAGTCCTTGATGCTCTCTGAGCTTGGCTGTTTGCTTGCAGATGTTTCTTTACCCAACTGTGTAACATCTTTTGTCTTTAGGAACTCTATTTGCTTATTTACCTCCCACTGAGCTTCACACATTCAGAAGATTTGGCCATCATTGCTTATTGACAACCTCCCCCCCCAACACCTTGCATTTGGAAGATCTGGCCATCGTAAGTTTCCTGTTTTGTTCAAAGAAGTGGAACCCATTATAAAATAGGTATGGATCCTACTTGAAAATTTACTCGAAGCAAGAGAGTTTTGGATTGATATCTGGTCCAAAAAAAGATGTGAAGCTCCAGATAAAATGATGGATGTAGAAGAAGGACAAGAGAATTAAGGTGAAGTCACCAGCTCAACTCCCGATGACTTCATGGATGACTGTATAGTGTTCTTGGCAACAATGTCCAAGTGGTGGACAGATGGGAATGAGAACATCAACACAATGTGTGGTTGTGAAGCCCTAGGATATGGTGCCTCTTAAGTCAGACCACTACCCCATGGAATGGCATTTACCACCAAGTTCCTTTTGTGTTCATTTTCTTTCTATCTGTATGATGAAACTATAAGACAAGCGTCTTTAGAGACCTCTTGGAGGTCTGTTAACCACACTTGGAATATTGATCCAGTTTGGGTCACCACACTACGAAAAAAGATGCTGAGACTCTACAAAGGGTGCAGAGAAGAGCACCAAAAAAGATTAGGGGAATGGAGGGTAAAATATATGAACAGTTGCACGAATTGGGCATAGCTAGTTTAATGAAAAGCAGGATTAGGGGTGACATGATAGAAGCCTTCCAATATCCACGGGGCTGCCACAAAGAAGAGGGGGACAACCTATTCTCCAAAACACCTGAAGGCAGGACAAAGAAGCAATGGGTGGAAACTCTCAAGGAGAGAACCAACCCAGAACTAGGAAGAAATTTATTGACAGTGAGAACAATTAATCAGTTGAATGGCTTGCTGTCAGCCTTGGAAGCCATATTTGTAGAAGGCCTCTGTGGCTGTCACATATTAGTGCCTGGGAAATTGGGAGGGGGGATATTCACATGTAGCAGGGGAGTATACAACAACATTCTTCCCCAGAGAGAGTTGAGGACATGTCAACTTGCACTTGGAAGAGGAGTGCCAGAAGGAAGGGTTTGATCTGAAAGTGGATTGGGCCATGTGATCATTTGGGATGGCCAGGAGGTGGATCTTTGATTTTCTCTTTGGGTGGGGAAAAACCTGGGCCTTCAGATTCAGGTTTTTCCCAGATGTACCAGCATGGTTTCTCTAATAAATTCTTACTTGGATCTAATTGTGTCAGAGTGCTGAATGGACGAGCGGAACTCTGATGAAATCCTGACACTTGCCTCCATCACTGGAGGTTTTTAAGATGACATCGGACAATCATCTGTCTGAAATGGTATAGGGGGGTTGGACTGGACCTCCAAAGTTCCTTCCAAGTCTGTTATTCTTCAGTTTTGTTTTGTTTTTCCTTCTGGCTAATTCCTGGCTGGGCTTGATGCCAAACATATATATATATAAATATAAATGTATAAATACACACACACACACACGTGTGTGTGTGTGTGTGTGTGTGTGTATGTATATGTGACCTTCTGACCAGCAAAGTCAATTGGGAAGCCAGATTCGCTTAACAACACTGCTACTAACTTTAATAACTGCAGTGATTCACTTAACAACTGTGGCAAGAATGGCCGTAAAATGGAACAAAACTAATTTAACAACTGTCTAACTTAACAACATCAATTTTGGGCTCAATTGTGGTCATATGCCGAGGACTACCTGTACTGAAAAACTTTAATTTTTCTGTTACTTGAACATCTTCTGTTTATTCACTTCTAGCCCAGACTCTTATTCTTTTTTCTTTCTCCTTTCTTCTTTCGATATTCTTTCTTAAAACGTTTAATACTCCCATACACACACACACACACACACTGCGTCAAGTATTTCTCTTGCCTAACACCTAAGCCAAGCAAACAAAGTTTGAAGTTACTGGAAATTAGTGTTTTTTTTCCAGCTGGTTATCAGAGGTCTATTTTGAATTGCTCTGGGCCACTGTGCAAATGGAAGTTTGCAGGGCTGCTAAAATTTGACAAAGATTGTACCGGCTGAAAAATATGGGAGCTGTGATTTAACATACGAAAAGGCTGTCACCTGAGCAGTGATTGTGCTGAGGCTAAGTAAGAAGGGATATCTCTAGACAGAATCAGCAGAAGAGAAGGATTATTACGGGCTGATTAAAGGCACAAATTCATGCAAACAGCCTTGGGGAAAAAGAAATCCAAAAGCTTCCAAAAGACCCCCACCTTGAATGAACTCATTCATCAGGTAAGGCTGGAGAATTTTATCTGCGTTCTCAAGCTTCTGAACCCCTAATTCTTGGCATCAAAACGTCATTCTTTTTTTAAAAAAATGAGTAGTAGGGGACCATCTTTTCCGACTCTATTAATAGGCATAAACATAAATACCAATAGAAGAGGATATTTGTAGCTCAGGGATGAACTGTGAGGACCGTCGTGATCTTTGCGCTTGATTGTTTTCTTGCAGACCTTTCATGACCCAATTAAGTAACATCTTTAGTGCCTAGCTGGATAATGGATTGGCTACAAGAAAACAACCAAGCTAGAATCATAGGGCTGGAAGGGACTTCAAAGGTCTTCTAGTCCAACCCTTGCTCAAGGCAGAAGCCTTACGCTATCCCACTTAAATTGCTGTCCTGTCTATTTTTGGAAACCTCCAGTGACGGAGTACTCAAAAGACAAGCTATTCCATTGATTAATGGTTCTCACAGTAGGGAAATTGGATTGGATCGCTCTTTAACAGATTTCCCTCCATTGCTTCTTGTCCTGCTTTGGAGAATAGGTCCACCCCTTCTTCTCTTCAACAGCCTGGAAGGCAGCTCTTGTGTCCCATCCCCCAATCTTTCTCTTCCATAGCTAGACAAACCTAGCTCCCTAAACCATTCATCATCTCATGAGGGGAAGCAGCTCTGTTTTTATGAGGAAGCAGACATTTTTCTGACAACACTAGAGGGGATAATGGAAGTCAGTTCTAGCGCCCTTTTTTGGTAGCTATCCGAAAGGTGCTTTTTCCTCGAAGACGTTTCGCTTCTCATCCAAGAAGCTTCCTTCAGTTCTGGCACCATCTTCAAGAACAACAACAACAACAAGGGAAGTCCAGTTGCCTTTTGAAAAAGCACCTTTGGAACAAACATGATCTGGATAACTGAGAATCTCCCTAGACATTTTTGGTAGATACCAGTCTCGGCTCCTATTTCAACAAGAAGCAATTTGAACTGCGCCACAGCAAGCCTCAACAAGTCAGCCCTCTGCAAGAATTAACAGGGCACAGCAAAACAATTGGCTCCCATTCCCTGCTTTTTTGAAATGTCAATATGAAGTGGAACTTTGATCCTTCGGAGTTTGGATCTAGGAAAAGAAGGGGAGCATACTGTTCTGGGATACATCAAGCCAAACACGTTTCCTACGAAGATGCAAATATGGTGTGGAAGGAACATGTTCAACCACGTCAGGAGGGGAGCAGAAGCGTTCATCCTCTTCTGGGTGCCCTTTTGCTGAGCAACTTTTGGGTGCAAACTTAGCCAGCTGGCACAACTCAAATCTCTACAGATACTCCTCGAATTACAACCACAATGCAAATTAGAGATAAAAGAAAAGTAGCGAAAGTAGAAAATAGGTGAATCGAACTAAAAATGTTAAGATGATGATTGTCAAAATGAATGATATATTGTATGTATTAGCAATAAGATAAAAGTCGAAAACACTAATATAAAGAATATAGTTGTAATTTTAATTACTACTGCAAAATGTTTGTACCCAGACGACACACCGTGTAATGGAAGATTGTTTGTATTAAAAATAAAATAAAAACTTATTTAAAAAAAAAAAGAATTACGACCACAATGGAGCCCAAAATTTCTGTTGCTAAGTCAGACAGGTGTTAAGTGAGTTCTGCCCCATTTTACAACCTTTTGCCACAGTTATTAAGTGAATCACTGCACTGTTGTCATTGTCTTTTAGTGACTGTTGAAACAACTGTAAACAGCTGTTTGCAGACTGTTAACAACTGTAAAAAAGAAAGGTCAAAAAACAGGATGAACCCACCCTTAACAAATGTTTCACTTAGCAACAGAAATATGGGGTTCAGTTGTGATCGCATGTCAAGGACTGCCTGTATAATTACAACTTTTGGGTGGAAGAAGAATTTACAATATAGATACCCAGACACAAAAAAGTTAATCATTTCAACTCAAACTATATGAATTATACCTACAGTTAATATTGAGGCTGTGATAAACAATGGACAGAGTAGTGTTCATTCAATTTGTGTAACAACCATTAACCTGCAACAGGGTGGGGAAAAGAGGATTTATGACTGGTCCTCGCACTTACAACCATTGCAGCATCCCCCAGCTCACATGATCAAAATTCAAGCACTCGAAAACCGGCATGTATTTACGGTAGTTGCAATGTCCCAGGGTCCTGTGATCACCATTTGTGATCTTCTCAATAAGTTCCCAACAAACAAAACCAATGGGAGAAGCTTGCTTAACGGCCATCCAATTCACTTAACAACCCTGGCAAAAAAAGATCATAAAATCAGGCATGATTTACTTAACAACTGCCGTGTTCAGCAACAGAAATTCTGGTCCCAATTATGGTTGTGGGTCAAGAACTAGAGGCTAAAACTACGAAGAACGGTTGCAGGAATTGGGTATGTCTAGTGAAAAGAAGGACATGGGGTGACATGATAGCGGGGTTTCAATATCTCAGGGGCTGCCCCAAAGAAGAGGGAGTCAAGCTATCCTCCAAAGCACCCGAAGGCAGGACAAGAAGCAATGGATGGAAAAGAGTCAAGAAGAGAAGCAACCTAGAATTAAGGAGAAATTTCCTAGCAGTGAGAATAACTAATCAGTGGAATAGCTTGCCTTCAGATGTGGTGGGTGCTCCAACATTATAGAGACTTTTAAGAAGAGATGGATAGCCATTTGTTGGACATGGTAGAGGGTTTCCTGCCTGAACAGGGGGTTGGATTAGAAGATCACTGAGGTCCCTTCCAAATCTGTTATTCTGACTAAATGTAAATGAAAGTCTTGGAGCTGGGGACTCTGTCTTCCTACCTTAGACAGCTAATTCACATACTTAGAAGCAAGAAGAAAAGGAGATTGAACTTGATTCATTTCGGCTTCTCTTTTCCAAATGTCACTGAGCCTAGGTGGCGCAGTGGTTAGAGTGTTGAACTGCAGGCCACTTCTGCTGATTCAATCTAGCGGTTCAAA
>JANHFL010007320.1:90114-112141 GCA_032468155.1 Oxyrhabdium leporinum
TCTCTCTCTCTCTCTCTCTCTCTCTCTCTCTCTCTCTCTCTCTCTCTCTCTCTCTCTCTCTAATATATGTATAAAATATTAGAGATTTGTTACTAAAGGAAAAAGAAAACAAAATGTACAGCTGTGATCATTTATTGCCTGGCTGTGAAGTACAGACGTGTACAAGAGCCTTGAAGAGCAGGGAATAGATAGCTGCATATTGAATCAGCTGTCCAAAAAATCTGGTATTAGGTCTGTTCCCCCTGCCCATCCCAATAAATGGGATGCGGCCTATCAGGGATGCAGAAACTTTAAAATGCTTTAAAAAAAAGTCACAACATAGTTTTTAGTAGCACCACCTGTTAATTATAGTAAAGACCTACCTTATATTGTAGAAAATAAACACAAGTGTATAAAAGAGTTGGGGTTGGCATTATTTTTACTGGGGACCTCCCTGCAGATTTACAGGCTCATGAGGCAGATTTATTTTTAGAGAATGGCTTAGTGTGAAATGTAGAAACGGCCTTGTGTTTTAGAAGCAATTTTTACAAGTCTCTGTTAATTACTATAGCATAAGACTGTAATCTTACCGCTGATCATAGTAATATCAAGCTTTTTTTTCTAGGATTAAAAAGTTCAGAATGAGGAAAAAGATTGTAGTAATGTATGCATCTGTTGCAGAAACTTTGATTTAAATGTTTGTGCTTTTCTTGAACATTCAGTACTTGAAAAAAATCTTGAACAGATCCTTATTTGTGCGTTTTAGCACAGCACATTAATAATGTATTTCTAAAGAAGACAATAATGCCTTCAATAGGGTTTGAGATCTCCTGATTTAAATAACCATTGTGACCTTAAAATAAACAAATATTCCCTGGACGCCCACAGAAAGCAAACATTAAGGCAAAGGATTTTATCGAAGATAGAAAACCAAATAAACATAAGACACTTTTGCAAAAGAAAGTACTTTCTGATTTAAAAAAATAATCGATGTTTCACTAGGGTGCTGCGCAGTCAAAAACTGCAGTTTGGGAATGTCAATTCAGCCATGCTTGAATGAAATAGCAATAATAGTATATGGATTTTTTATTGCCAATCAGACTACTTTAGTTAAGATAAAACACATTTCATTTACACATTTCTCAAGACCTTTACGTACGGGTGTTTCTTTGCCTGTATTAGTAGCATTTGTTAGAATACTTTTCTGAGTGGTTTACTTGTTATACAGGTCTTGTGCATTTTACATCTTGCTGTATAACTATGTAGTTTCTTGCTTGGCCAATGTAAATTTATTTCTAATTTAGTACATATGGTCAACATTCCTTCCTTGGCAGTTATTGACATAATGTCCCCCTTCAAGGGATGATGTTGAAATCAGCCTTTAATTCCTGTGTTTATATATTTGCACCAATTACTGTATTGCAGGCATCTGCTTAAAATAGCCTGACACGTAACTATGGTTAGTGATGTGATTGCCCCATCATCTTCATGCTTGGGCTATTTTGTAATATCCCCTGGCATTTTTAACGAGTTTGAGAGGCTGTATCCCCTCTTGCTGTTCAGTTTTACTCATGTAGCAAATGTTCTTCTCATCAAATTTTGCCTTGTTAGCTTAATCTTATTTTTAATATTTTTGTTCTCAGTTTTCTAGAGTGCACCTGCTGAGTATGTCGACAGGAAGTGCGTGTTGGAACGGAACTTGTGGGAATAAGCAAAGTTAAGATGTGTCTGGATGGAAGTCATTACAGAAAAGTGAACTGTTTTGATACTCGTGGGGTTTCAAAACAACTAACAATTAGAAAAACTGTAGAATTCGCTAATTCTGTTTCCAGTACAGACTGGCTGTCCAAGGACACAGAATTAAATTCATATGAAAGTACAATTGAATTAGAGGCGTACTTAGGAAGGAAGGACTTATGATTCCTGGGTGCTGTAAACAGGATTTTAGATTCCATCCTGCAAATAAAAAGGCATGAATAAGTTGCATATAGTCATATTATAAGCCCATAGAGAGGCAATCTATGGTACTTTAGCCACTGGTTACACTGATAACTAATACCATAGCTGGGGCTACCAAACCTGCATGTTACTTTGTTCTTTCTAATTATATGTTCTTAATGTAATTATATTGGATGTGAAATTTATATTGCTTGCTAAAATCAGGTAGCTCTCTTAGTCTATCAGAAGTTTCAAAGTTATGAAGTGTAGAAAGTGCCCCATTTCCACCAGTGCTGATGCATATATTGTTTATTCAAAATGGGATTATCAAGACATTTTGCAAAATTCAAGCAGTAATTTATTGTAGTTGAATCTGCGTATTGGTTTTCTTCGTGCAGCTATTTGACTTAAAGCAGAACTGGTTAAAATACTAATCTTGTTACAGATATATATTTATCTGCTTGATTTTTTTTAAATCTAAAAATCCTTTGCATTTACAAGTCTAAATGAGGGTTTAACAGAACTAAGTAAGTTGACTTATTTTAAGTTTTGTTATATAAAGCTTCTTGGGATGCTGAAAGCACGGGAGATTTCTCATGTTTTGCTAAATCAAAACAAATTTGCAACAATTGCTGTCAAAACAATTTATATTTTAATAAGTACCTGAAATAGCATGTTAAATTAAGCTTGGCAAATTGTGCTGTCTGAAACTGAAGCATCAAAAGGATTTCTCGTTTAGCATGGAGTATGAGCCAAGTAAATGGATTTCAGTATTCACTCTATTGCTCCACCTTAGATAACTTCAGCTGAGAGGAGAAGAAAATAGCTTCTACTGTATTTAATCTAAATTACTTTCTTCTTTGTAGGGCTCATATTTGATCCGAGATGGAGCTGTGCTGCTATTATCAGTCTTTAAAAAGCTATTACTGTGCAGAGCAGATGTATCACTGAATTGATATTGTTTTCTATTCTTTCTTCTTGGCCTCCATGCCATACAGTGAAATCTGAAGTATTTGTAGTTTTAAGAACATACCATAATTCTATTGATACTAATTTAGGCAAGAACTAGGTGGAGCCTCTTATTGTTGGAACTCATATTCACAAGTGCCACATTTTAAATATTTTCTGCACATTTCTGAAAGGTGGTAGCTTTTTGCATGAATGTTAGAAGGATGGAGATTATTGATGAATTTAAACTCTTTTGTCTTGATGGTTTATTGATAAAACAGTGTTGTTGATTAAATGGAGAGTAGATATTTTCAGCCAAGCCAGTACAAGAAACTTAAAACATCTTTGGGCTGAATGGCTTTCTCCTGTACCAGCAGAATAAGGGGTTGCTGTTAAAAGTTGATTCAGTTAAAAGAGCCAGTTTGTTCTAGTGATTAAGGCACCAGGCTAGAAAGCAGGAGACCATAAGTTCAAGTCCTGCCTTAGCTATCAAAGCCAGCTTGGTGACTTTGGGTCAGTCACTCTCCATCAAGCATACGAGGAGAATATATTGTGACTGAAGACTGGAGTGTAGCAGGCCCATGACTTTGTATTTCCTGGTTTATAACTTTTAATGCTGATAATTTTTGTTTATATTGGGGGGGGGTATTCATTATTTTGTACAGCTATTTTATGTAATGATTTTGATGTTTAGCTACATAGACCCTGAGGGAATAGATGACATACAAATGAAGTAAATCAATTCATTTTTATTGATTTTTATCCCAACTGTATTTTTACAAATATATATCCATCACACCTTTCTCCTCCTATTTTCTCCATAACAACAACCCTGTGAGGTGGGCTTATCGTTTATAACAATGAATAATTGGTACCATTCCAATAGTAATTTCACTGCTTATCCCAAATCTATTTTCTGGAAAAAAAAATAAAGAGAAAAATGGTTGCAAAAAATATCGGTGAGCAAAAACTAAAGCAGCAGAGAAAGACAGTTGGCATATTTGATATTGAGGTTGCTGATAGGCACAAATATGTGAATTGATCTTGATAAAGGACTTAATACATGAAAAGTGGCATAGTCTGAAGAACAGCGGTTTGATGTTTATCAAACTCTATCACATGACAAGACTATTCAAGATAACCAGGGCTTTATAGAAATTTGATGTAAAAAAACTGAGAAAGTTTCTGAATCCTTTTGAAAACCAGCTTGCTGGAGAAGAGAACTGGGCTTCAGATGGGAAGAGCTTATGTCTAAATTCCTGAGCAGGTGCTAAAGATTTAGTTATTTTATTCGACAACCTTCCCGCCTATCACTTTGCAAAGTATGTCACAAATAAACAGGAGGTTTTCACTTCTCCAGTAACATCTTCAGTGAGTTTATAGAAAACAAAATGTATCCCTAATATTTTCATTCTGTGGTGCTTTTTAGGTACATTTTAACCAATGGCTACTGTGGTGGTGACTGCATAGAACTTGGCCACTTTATCAAAATCCATTTGCAAGCTATCCAGTTATTCTATCCTTGTAGGATTATCTTTATCCTTTCTTAAAAATCTGAGACTCGTCAGCTACAGCCAGATAAGTGGTGATAAGCTACAATAAAACAAAAAACTTGACTATCTATGAGCATATGGGTGGCCTATGAATCATGGTCAGAAGCCATTGCCTACATCCTTGTATCCTGTGTAATTTGCTTTCCTCTCAAACACTGAATTTAGTGGAAAGGTTTTAAATATCAACATATTATACAGCAATAACTTATTTTTTAAAAAAGTTCACGTCACAATGATTCAAAGAAATTCCTGAAGGCCTCTGACAGCGAAAAGGATGCCGGGGACGACGCACACAAGTGAGGCTAGTCAGTGGATGACATCCCCCGAAAATAAGACCTGGTGCCTTTTTCTAGTGACAAAAATTATAAGACAGGGTCTTATTTTGGGGGAAACACGGTAGTTACTGTACTAGTGGTTAGATTTCAGAGACGCCTCTGTGAAGGATTTTGAGCTGGAGACATAGCAAGTTATAGGTGGGCTCATATACCCCAGCTTGGCCCATGCCATTGTCAGGTTTAGTCTACATGCCAAGTGAGCTCACAGTTATGGCACTGGCTGTTTTTTATAGTGATATTACTGTGCTCGATCCTGGATTTTGTTTTAGCATCTCTGCTATATCTCAATTTTTTATGTATTGCTATTTTAATGTTTTGAACACTATTGCAAACTCCAGACTTTTTACTGAATCCATAATTGTTTTGAATCCACAATTGTACTGTCTCACAGTGCAACGAGTAGAAGCATTCCAAGATCCAAATGTCTTAAAAGAGCAAGGTTCTTATAGCACAATATTTTAATCTCCATCTGTTTTCCTGTTCTTTTTCCAGATCTTGAGCCTGATGACTGCGCATCTTTATGCATTTTCAGCACTGACCACTCATCATCGGTAAATCATCCTATTTGTATCCCATGTCATGGATTTCAAACACACCCTTCTCCTTTGTCCTCGCCTGCAAAATTGCAGGGTCACAAAAGCTACGAAGGAACCTGTGAAATACCAGATTCTAAGTACAGTCCACTTGGTGGGCCTAAGCCTTTTGAATGTCCTAGTATTCAAATTACATCTATCTCTCCAAACTGTCATCATGGAATAGAAGCCAGTGAAAATGAGTTGCACACAAACGGCCCTCAAAATGAATACATGGAAAGGCCTTCAAGGGACCACTTATACCTTCCTCTTGAGCCGTCTTACCGAGAATCATCCCTTAGCCCAAGTCCTGCCAGCAGCATTTCCTCTCGGAGCTGGTTCTCAGATGCTTCCTCTTGTGAGTCAGTCTCTCACATTTACGATGACGTGGATTCGGAACTGAACGAAGCTGCCTCTCGCTTTACCCTCGGGTCACCCTTGGCATCTCCTGGAGGTTCTCCAAGAGGCTGCCCAGTTGACGAAACTTGGCAACAATCGTATGGATTTGGGCACGCCTTGTCACCGAGACAGTCTCCTTGTCACTCTCCTAGGACTAGTATCACAGATGAGAATTGGCTTAGCCCAAGACCGACCTCAAGGCCATCCTCAAGGCCCACATCACCCTGTGGGAAGCGCCGACATTCTAGTGCTGAAATCTGTTACATTGGTTCCCTTTCTCCTCACCATTCTCCCGCTCCGTCACCAGGACACTCTCCTCGGGGGAGTATTACGGAAGACACGTGGCTGAATTCTTCTCTCCATGGTCTCAGTCCCGGCCTTTCAGCTTTCCAGTGTTGCGGAGATACTGACATCCCTCTTAAAACAAGGAAAACCTCCGAGGATCAAACTGCAATTATTTCTGGGAAAGCGGAACTTTGTTCTGAAGACCTGGGCAATCTATCTCCATCCCTTGAGACTGCAATCGATGACAGCTCTGCATCCCAGCATATGTTAAAAAAAGATTTGCCTGGTGACCAATTTCTTTCTGTTCCTTCACATTTTACCTGGAATAAACCAAAGCCGGGCCATACTCCTATATTTCGGTAAGTCGATTAAAGATAATGAAATTAGATTTTTCTGTCTTCTGCCTTTCTAATGATATACAACTTGAGGAATACCGGTAGTTCTGGGCTCATAACCATTCCTTCAGCATACATTCCGAATTCACAGTGGCACTGAAAAAGCAATGAACACTGAATTACAACCAGTCCTCACAATATAACAATTGCAGCATCTCCATGGTCACGAGATCAGAATTTGGGCATTTGGTAACTTATATACATGGTAACTTATATATAGTTGTATGTATGTATCTATATATATATATCTAAAAGTTAAAAAATAATATCTATCTATATAAAAAAGTTACCAAGTGCCCAAATTCTGATCTCGTGACCATGGAGATATATATGTTTACACGGGCTGTAGTATCCCGAGTCACATGATCACCATTTGTGAACTTTCCACCTGGCTTCCAAGAAACAAAGTCAATGGGAAAAATGAGATTCACTTAACAGTCACATGATTTACTTAACAACTGCAGTGATTCACTTAACAGCTGTGGCATCTTCTGCATGGCTATATATTTAAAAGGCTTTCATTTGCTTTCTTTACTAATCAGTTTATTGCTATGCTTTGACAACTAGATACCCTGTGGTCATTCTTACCAGTGGTCTCATGAAAGAAGCCAATCCCAAAGAATTGTCTATGATCTTGGCTCTTTTTCTATGTAAGCCATTGTTACAGTTAACTATATTTTTAGATTTGGAAGCAACTCTTGTTATTTGATATGGAAAGTGAAAGCATTAGGGATTTGTGTGTGAGGGGGGGGGGAGCATTGTTGGATGAGGAAGATTTTCATGAGCCCAAGATTTTTTTTGCAGAGTTAGTAAATTAACAGTAAAATAATTTATAAGAATTTTATACTTCTGTCACAAGGTATCTTCCAGAAACTTTAGGATGCAATTGCTGCAATCCCCAGGAAGATTGGTTATTTATGTGAATGTACTCTTGCGTGGAAAGCATTCAGATCTCTTCAGATCATTTTAAAATAAGCTAAGAACCTACCTTTAAATTGTAAAAAATTGTGATCAAGATGGTCACAGGGTTTCTTTGAAATATATTAAAATGTCACTTGAGAAAGCTAAGCAAAAAATTGTGGGTGTCCTCGTATTTATCAGACATATGTGTATTTAATAAACACCTGCAGTATTTTAAAAAATTAATAGTTACTAGTTGGTTGATCATGCCATGAATTCAACCTTGACTTGTAGTGACTACATATGTAGATTTTCTCCAGGACTTTTCTGGTTATATTACTCTCATTCATATAAGGTCTTAAGTGCGAAATAGGATGAGTAGCCATTTGATCTTAAATAAGATTAAATGTGCTTGCTAATTCTCTCTAGGATAAGCTGGGTTAGTGACCCCCATCTCAAAATAGTATACGAAAGCTTCTTAGAAATCTGACTCTTTGTTTTAGCCTCTCTGTGGAGTGAGAATACACTAAGACAGCATGCTTGGCATACTGGTTAATATTTTCTTAACTTGCAATACGTAGCAGGCAAAAGCAACAATTGCCGAGCGTTGCGTTTTTCGTTTTACTTATCAGTTTTTCTCACTTCTTTACCTGCTTCATTCTCGTGAGATTCTCTATTTGGATGCTTGGGTGGTAGGAGACAATATAGTTAGCTGCACGAACACCTTTCTTCAAACAATTGGTTTCTGCTCCTTATAAAAGATAGGATATATTATATTTTAATAAGAAGTGTAATTGTTGTTTCCTAATCTAGGAAATGAGTTTCATAGTAATAAATTCAGGGAATTGCTATTGCTGACTTTTCAGAACTTAAAGCCCATTCATTCATGTGACTCTTCCTTCCTTTCACACCTCTCCGTGGCATCGTGTTCGTTAAAATACGTTAGCTTTAATATGGTTCATTAACCGTAGGCCGTGAATACATTCTTTCCCGAGTTCAGTTGTTTGTGTCGCTGGTATCAAGTATCGGGTATATAATTAAGGATAGGATATTTGGGGAATAAATCGATCCGCTTTGCTTGTAAGGATTACATGTTTGTGCCGTCTTTCAACGCGGTCTTCAGAAAAAGCTCAGAAAGTAAGAAAAGTTGAAAAAAAATACATTCAAAGTCAAAGCGCTTTTGTGGAATTCCCACGTATCGGTTTTTTTAGCCTTAAAAATAAGAACACCGATGTCAACATAAAAGCGGAGTCGAGAAAGATGGAAGCAGTAATTAACATCCATTTGCATCCTAGTTAAAAGAAAGAAAATCTTGCAGTGTCCTGCTGTCCGTGAAAAAACTGAAGGTGAAAAGAGGTCGGTTTCTGCAGCAAAGCAGGGATCTGAAATATACCTTCAAGCAGAAATAAAAGAAATCAGGGTTGTAAAAGGCCTCCACATTCTCAAACTTGAATATAATTAAGTCCCTGTGGCGATCTCAGTCGTGTAGGTAGACCCAAGAATATTTCTGAGCTATAACATTGCTACTAATAAAGAGTGGGGAAAAATAAATAACAATAATTTTGAGAGAAGAATAGAAAGGCTATAAGGAAAGTATAGAAAATATTTGGAAATGATTATTTCTGAGAAAGGAGACATTAGAAAACTGCTGGCTGAAAGGGGGTCCAAACTTTTACAAGTGCCATTATACTGTGTGCCATAGAAACTATTTCTTATTTTGAATTTCTAAACAGCTGCACGTAAATAGTAAGCTTACATTCAAATTTGCTAAAAGATGTCGTGCTTTACTTGAACATATAGAGGCTGTGGAAACATAGCTCAGGGGTTCCTTGAAATATATAATTTTCACCAGATGTCCTTCAAACTTCCATAATATTGTAATTGGGATTGTTAAATGCTATTTGTGTAAAAGGGATATTAAAATTAAGGCTAGTGCAGATAAATCAAAACTTTGCATTAGTGTCTTCACAGATGTTGTTAGAGGAGTGTTCTTTTCTATTTTTTTTTTCAAGATGTTTTCTTTTTTTATCTTCTGCTCTAGTTTCTGTTGACATAAATAGCTCCTGATTTTTGTTTCATGCTTGTTCTAACTATACTTGTTTTGCCTGCTTCCTTCCTTCCTTTTACTGTTGTTACAATACATCAATGTTTCCCAATCTTGGCAACTCTTAAAGTTTTAAAGTATAGACTTCAACTCTCAGAATTTCCCAGCCAGCTGGGAAATAACGTAGTTGGGAAAAGTTGTTGTATGTGATTAGAGATATTCAGGCTATGGACATTACATGGTAGTGAAGACTAGGGACTGAGAATCTATTTTTTAAGATATTAAAGCCTGTCTTGAGTTGATCTTGACCCCTGGTGACTACATGAAATTTCTTGGCAACAATATGAAAGTGATTTGCTGTTGCCTTCCTCTAGGAAATTTATCTTTCTATGCTCTTCCTTCTGCTCCTTTCCTTCCAACTTCAGCTCATCCTTTTGCCTGCTAGATTCTTTCGACCAAATTCGTCTTTGCTCTAGTAGCATGCAGGTCATATCCTCTCTATGGAGAACAGTCAAATTCCTGAGATGGCAATGAGATGGACTCCCCCCCCTCACTCCCCCCAATGCCAAGCGACCAAGAGATACCCTCTAAATACATGGTGAAGAACATTCATAGATGACTTAGACCTTAAACATCACATGGGAAGACGCTTAAGTATTCTCCTAAAACTGCAATTGGTGCCCGATAAAGCTAAAAAAGAAACAAAAAGTGAATTCAAGAACATCCAACGGAAAAACAACAATAGCGAGCCTCCATTTTCCTTAGTTCATAAAGATCTGTGACCATGAGTGGAAAAAATGAGTTGAGTGGTTGAAACCAACTGGGGAACATGGGCCTTACTTCATTTCCAAGCCATGTAGAACTTTAAAGGTAAGAAACATCACGTTGTGAAAAAGCCTGTTGTGACACCTGCCTTTTAGAACAACATCCCTCCAGATAATCTGGGTATCTCAACCCTGTTGGCCTTTTGCAAGGCATTAAAGACCTGGCTATTCGCCCCAGGTGCATGGGACAGGAGGTTAAGCAGGGTCTGCTAGCTGATGTTTTAACTTTGTATGCTACCCAAAATAACTGTTATAAGATGAGTGGCTACATAAATAGTATAAACAAACAAACCTGCTTGTGTCAGCAAGTACCAGCCAGTATCTTGGTTTCTTCATTTGCACTAACTGAATGTTCCAAGTGATCTTCAATGGCAGTTCCATATAGAGCAGTTTAAGTAATCCATGCCCTGTTTGCTCATTATTTCAGGGATATTTCTTTATCTAAACAGAGAAACAGAAAGACCCAGGGGCACAAAAGCAGTGGGAACAGCAATGACTTCTGACTTCTTTCCAGCTTCCCCGCTGAGTTTCCTTGTAGGAACCTTCAGGTGGTTTAGTGGCGGCTGCTGAATTGGGGAAGGAACAAGGGATTGTGAGACTGGCTGGGAAACTGTCATGGAATGTTGAAAATGAAGATCACGTCATGCAACTATAGCAGCAGCCAGTAGTATTGAAGTAGCCACACCTTTTCCAAATTTCATTCTCTTGGAAGTCATAGGTCCCAGATTTTGGATACATTCTGTAAGTTAGTCTATTTTGAAGTGCCTTGGTTCAAAAATTGTTACCCTATGATGCACCATTTCACCCATTTAAAAGTCATGCCAAAGAGAAGTTCAGTAGTATATAGATTACAGTAGTTTAGCTAAGCGGTGATAAGGGCGTGGATTAGCCTTGCAAAGTCTTTATGCTCCAAAGAGAGTCACAGTTGGTACCCCACCTAAATCATACCCCTTGTCCATTGTCCCCTTCTATCCATCCAGTAGTAACCACAAGTCCAGGAAGACCAATACCTTGTGGAGTTACTCCTTCAAGGGGAAGTACTGTTCTATCCAAATATAGTACCAGGGATATCAAGAAACTTTGATGGACAGATAGTAACTCTGATATGTTTCGGTTCAACTTCAGCCTATCACAGGCTGCAGATTCTGAGTCAAGGCATTGTCAGCATCCCTGGTGTAGCAGTGTATAATGGGGTACCACCAGCATACTGATGATACCATCACTTTTAAATTGATGGATGACCTACTTCAGGTGGCTTTGTGTCCATGTTAAAGAAGTGACAAAACTCACAGCTCTCTCCTCCTCCTAACCACAATTAGGAACTGGCCACCCAAGGAAGAACTAAGCTATGACGAGGCAGTGCCTCCAATCCGTACTTGGGAGGTAATTCTAATTATTTTAATTAACACAACTGATTGACACGGGTAAGAAGGTTCCATAACTTTAGTGAGCCTAATGTCAATAGGAATGAGCTTCTAGTAAGATCACACTTGATGTTAGTATCCTAAGGGGAGAAGTGAAGTTTAAAGTAATCCATCAGGGGCGTGGATGAATGGCAAATCACTTTTGAATTCTTACCAAGAAAACTCTGGGCATGACTCAGACATGTGAACGCGTTTGTGTGGCAGATGATGAGATCCTCAGAATGTGCTGCCCAAGTTAATGAGTGCATTGACACTTCATAAATAGTTCTGGAAATGATGATACAGTTAGAAGAACCAAGTTGCGGTGAGATTTGCTCCCTGCTGGTGATGGTACTAAAAGAGGAATTCCTCCCATAATATTTGAAGATAGAATGAAAGAAAGAAGAAGTTAGGAAAACATAAGATCGTCACAGTGGAACTGAGGGAGATTCAATTAGATTAAAAACAAGAAAATGAGAGAAATGTTTTAAGAACGTAGAAATCAGAGGTAAACTGTCAGCTAATGAAATTAATTATTGTAGCGGTTTATGCATGGAAATAAGATTGAAGGGAACGTAGAAAAACTGTATTGAAGTGCTTTACAAACAGGAGTATAGAATGACAAGCATCTGTAGACAGAGAACTATGTCCACTAGAAGTGAAGTATGAGAGACAGTAAGCCAGCTGTCAAACAGAAAAGCATCAAGCACAGATAAAACCTTCTGTACAAAAAAAAAGAGGGGGGCTATAGAATCTTTATATTAGAGAATATGGAACAGGATTGTTTAACAAATGCATTAGGATTTAAAAAAAAGAAACAGTATATGTATATATTGCCTTCAGAAGTTGTGGATGCTGCATCACTGGAGGCTTTTTAAGAGGTGGCTTTTGAGCAACCTGTCTGAAATGGTACAGGGTTTTGCTTGAGCAGAAGGTTGGACTAGAGGACCTCTGAGATCCCTTCCAACTCTGATCCTCTATGTTCTACATATCCGAACCAAAGAAAGGAAATGTAAGAGAATGGAAATTACTAAACCATGGCTCTTATTCTTTGGAAAACATTGTCCCCAGAAAACCTTGTGGTTCATTTCTCTGGACAGTTGTGGTTTCCACACAGGCCCGGTGTGGTGTTAATTGTGAAGGTATTGGACTGTAAGTGAGGAGACCCAGGTTCAAGTTCACCCTCAGCCATGAAAAGGCACTGAGTGGCTTTGGGGTAATAATGTCTGTCTCTCAGCACAACCTGCCTCACTGTAGTCTTAATTAGAGGATACCAATTTTTGAAAAGCGCTTTAAATCATAAGAGCAAGTAAGTTCGTTTTAACGAACATATAAGGCTTAATGTGATGGAGAGAATTCCAGAATTGAGTTTTCATAAAAGAAACTGTCTTATCTCAAGCCACCATTTGCCTCATCTCCGGCAGAAGGTGTCTGAAACTTGATCGGCTTAGAGATGAAAATCAGCAGTTTCAGTTGTTCTCAAAAACAGGGGTAGAGTTGCAGTTTAAGACATGCTGCAGGATTGAACATTTTCCCTTAGACTCAAAAGCCAGCTTCCATAGTCTTTGCACTCAAAACAATAATATCTGCAAACTCCACATTGGGTATTTTTATGTGTATTCTCTTTGAACACACTGGTGGAATTTTGAAAGTATCTTTGCATATGTGACATTTTATTTCTGTTAGTTCTACCTGTTGGAGGATATCTACTGTTCTGTTAGGATTCTGTAAAACATGCACAGACTGCGTTGATAGCCAAACTATCATTACTGCATTCTTGGTTTACTCTATTAACCTAATTCTGGAGTTTCCCATGACAGAACTATCACCATAAGGTTAGGTTCGTACCAAAGGCTAAGCCTCCCCTCCTCATATCCTGTAAAATCAAAACTAACCAAGCTTAGCGGGCTACTCCTCTGCCATTGAGAAGTCTGGTTTTTGACTCCCTGTAAAGTTGTCAACATTTTTTCTTTTCTCCTTTTCACTCCCCAACTATAGAAAGTTCAAAAGAGATTTTCCTAGCGAACAACCTTCTGATGTGCATGATAACGAAAGAGGAGTACCACGAGTGATACCTAACAGATGTTCTCCTTTTATCAGAAATGTGCAGGGAGTTGACTATTATTTACTACTTTAAAAAATTGTTAATTGCTCTTTAGTTAAAAAAGAAAGAAAGAAGACTATCGGAACATATTAGAAGGAAAGAAGAAAAGGAAAAGAAAGAAACTTTGCAGTGTAAAGACCAGGAAGAAGAAAGGGATTGGGCAACTAGGAAAAACCAATATTGGCCATTAACTATAGAGTTCCTCTAAGTATTCTTTTGGTGAAGGAGGTTGAAACCAGTGGTATTTATTTTATAGTCCATTCAGGCTAGGCTGTTGCAGAGTTTTCAAATAATCCTTTTAAACAGTACTCCAAATTTTGAGTTAGCAATTCAAACATTTCCTGTGACATTACAATGGAAAGCTATTAGTAGCTGCGTCTACAGAAAGAAACCTGACCGAAAATTTCATATCTAGATTATTCACCAATAATGTATATAAATTAGTCAGCTATGTTGAGTAAACGTAGCCTACAAATATATTTGTTGACTAAGGGTTAAGTGCTCATGTAAGTGGAGGACTTTCAAAGTGCCTATGTCTTAGAAAAATAAACATTTTAAAGTATATAGATATTAAGAAGTTAAAACTTTTACACATAGCTATATTTGTTCAGCTAGTGTTTCTTTTAATTCAGTTCCTTATTAGTGGCAAACATATTAACATTTTAAAGTTGCGATAAAACATTGAATCAGTAAAGATTGGCTTTTGATTAAGCCACGATTAAGTTTTCCTCGATCCCTTATGAAGCAGGAGTTTCTTATATTTTATCCTGTCTATGTTTCCCAACTGAGTTCTCCCGACATTTTTGTACCACGGTTCCATCATCTCTGATCCCGTTTGAAACGGACTTTTATTCAGTTAAAAGTACATCAAAGACCTAGTTACTAATCAGTTCTTAAAACCTCAACATTTTACTTGGCTAAAGTTTCCAGTATCAATAAAAAGCACCCTGGCATTTGACCCTTTAAAATCGGTCCGTTTCAGGAAAATCTTCAGAAACGTGAAAGATCACTTGCCATTCCTCTTTTTGAGCAATTTGAGCAAAGCGGTACGATTTCTTTGGCAAACTTTGGCAAAACCACTCTGCCTTAACAAGCCTAAGAAAACTCCTTCAGTGTTCACAATAGCAGGGCTCAAAGCAAAAAGCCCAAGAGCAAGATTAGAAATCTTGAACGGGGAAACGTTTTGGTGGCTGATCATTCGATTCCCCCTGATATTTTGCTGAAGCACAGCAGGCTCTCTGCAGTCATTTTGCAATGTCCTGCCCTGCTTTCGGCTAGCTTCACCACTAGCATTTGTAATCAGCTTCTCTCAGTAGTAACCATAACTAACTGAAGTTAAATCTGTCACAGGAAAATGGCACAGCGATGTGCAGGTGCAGGCAACCTCCTGTTTTTACGCGGTCAAATCATATCCCCTTTTTTTTTAAATGAAGGATTTACTGATTAACTTCTTTTTAGATGTTGTGTGTGACGGAGGCCTGTAGAGCTAATTTTACTCACCTTTGATTGCTTACAGTCCATTAGCTAGATATCGAAAAGAACCAGTTCAATAGGAATGTTTTGTTTGTTTTGCCTAACTTAATGTATCAGTTTCAGTTTAATTACCAGTTTCTCAATAGTACACCAGCCCATCATTACAGATTTCTCTAATCTTGGGCACAAGAAATATCAATAACGCCACATCAATGCTATACCTGGTGGTTACATCACGAACAGGGCCTTCCCTGTGAAAAGAACCTGATTGCATCATATTTATTGGCAAATCCTTTTTGTACCTTTGTTTTGGCACCTCTATTTATTTATTAGTTTTTTTGACCTTTTGAAAGTTCCATTCTGCAAGCAGTGGCGAATATTATGTGTTACTATTAATACAGCCACTATATCTGTACCACTGCTCTTTTTTTCCACAAGTTTGTAAAGCAGATCTTGGATCATTTTTCATATTTCATGCCCTAGCAGTGCAGATGAAACCCTACCCCCTTTCCCAGCTTTCTTTTTAAAGATATATTTGAAATCCTCTTTGATTTCCCATCTTCTGCAGTTTGGAAAAGGGTGAATGATTGACTAGTTCCTTGATTTGGTAAGAAGTGCGTTAGTAATTTTACTTTTGACCTGGAGAAACTCTCTGGTGATTGTGCTAAGTAAGGAGGACATCGCTTAATTTTAAAGGATAAGTTTAAATAAAGCAGACAACTATGAAAGCCAAACTCTAGCAGATTAGGATCTGTTGAGGGAAAAGTTGATCTTGTACAGATTGAGAGTAGATCATTGATAGCCAGTGTCTGCTTATGCTCTGGAAGAAGGGTTACATGTTCATTGGCAGTAGTCTTTCCATTACTTCAGAAGTAGGAGTCTTACAGCCTAGTCATAAATACTTTGGAATAATACAGAATCTTCTCAGTGAAATGGTCCTCTGTATTTATTGTCTTTGTAGTGTGAAATGTTCTTCAGTAATGATTGTTCCTGCTAACTACCAGAATTTGAATGCAAGCTCATTGTTCGTGCCACACTGTGTTTAAACTGTTCCTTTTAAAAAAATGGACTTGAAATGTTTATCTGTCTCCTTTGCTAAGATTGCATTAGGCACTTTCTCATGTTATCACAGTACAATATGCTTAAATCCTAGCCTGCTAGCTAATCTTTTTATTTTTAATATTTATCTTTCCCTGCAATAAGAATCCTGTGTAGCTGGTGGTAGCTTGATGTTCCATTAACACATGTTTAATGTGTCTGCATAACAACAATACTGCAATTCATATTGGATCTTTGTAGAGGGATAGTAAAACTGAATGAAAGGAATTCCACAGATAGTTCACGTTGGTGTGCTTGACAAAGGACTTAAATGCTTCTGGAAAGTTATGAGTTAGGTCATGCAGAGTATCTTGCACGCAGATAGTGCAAGTTTATGAAATATGTCACACTTTTGTAATAGACTTTTAGCCATAACTGTGCCTCTTCATGCGTAGGAGAGCTATTAGAGTCGGGGCACGGGGGGACGGACAGTTGATGCAATTTTTCCCCATTTTTTTCCCTTAGTCCTTCACATCTGCTTTCTCCTTGCTGGCAACTAGTTTAATATTTGTTAACATAAAATAGTTATAATTGAATTATTTTAAAAACAAAACAACATTTTAATATGGAAAAGACAGTCTGTTTTTACTTTGTTTAAAATGCTTCCTGGCTTTATTACTATATTTATGGTGTTACCTCCCAAAAAACATGGACATTGAAAGGGAGATTAGAAAAAGATGATATTTATATTGAAATATATGCACTTCTTGGTTTTAGCACATCTTCATTGCCGCCTCTAGACTGGCCTTTACCCATACAATATGGGCAGTGTGAACTGAAAATAGAAGTACAACCAAAAACCCATCATAGAGCACATTATGAAACGGAAGGCAGCAGAGGAGCGGTAAAAGCATCTACTGGTGGACATCCTGTAGTAAAGGTAAGAGATGCTAATGTGTGTCTTTTCTGTGAACCACATTTCCCCCTGCTGTAATGGTATGTGGGACTGGCCTTGGGAGGCAGGATGAAGGCTCTGCAGTGGTCTTTCTCCTGCCGCCAAAGTCATCCCCAAGTGTCATTATAACTACACGTTCTTGGCTATAATAAAAATAATTGTCTTCAGGAATGAACAGTGTTTGGATAGAATTGTGTCAGAACTGTGAGGAGTGCTGGCTTATTATTCGTGAGCGGGTAGGCCTACTAATTGCTCCTAATTTGTTGTTTCTGTTATTGGACTTCATTTAAAATAACTTCATTTTCTAGGAACATAGCCAAATCTCCTTGTTTCTTGCTGACAGTATCAGAAGCTACGGTCTAAAGTTTACTTATTTATAATTTATGGCTTGCTTAGAAATGACAAGAAATTTGGACATAACACTAAGGTGGAGTCATTCTTGGGCACAGTAGTACACTTGCTATGAATGAAAACCAAAATTCTGATTTGTTCATATTTGAACATTGATATTTTGTATAGGCATTAGCAGACTTGTAGTATCACAGTCGGTCAATGCAAATGGTGGTGGTTTCCAGTAACTTTTATTACTGTAACACTTTCCCTTGTTCCAACACCTGAGAGGGAAATGGAAAGATAGCATGATTATAGTCTGCACACAAATGGTATTTAGCAGAGTAGGGTACAAGTTTCTTGACAAGCAGTTGCCCTTCTACCTATGTGCGTAAACAGGAGGTTGAACATTTTTTCATAATGCTTAAGTAAGACATTAGGTATAAACTAGAGTGTAAAGCACATGTTCCCTTGATCGTAAAATGAGGTAAATAGGTGAATAAATACTTAGTTTGTATGTGCTAAACATTAACACGGTATGTAATATTCAGGCAAGCATTAAAATAGCCAGTGATTGCAGACAGTATTTTTGTACACGGTGCATAGTTTTGGTGCAGGCATGGGCTTTTAGACATACTGCACTGAATTTGTAAGGTTTAATACATAATCCAGTACAACCTTACAGTACTTGGAAGTAAGTTCAGTTCTGTTCACTGGAGCTTATTCCCTTATATATGAGCCTGGGACTGCGTGTAGATTGTGGTCAAATCTGAGCTACCTTGTTATGTAATAATTAAAAAAAAATAGAAAATGAAATGCTGCTTCTTTTATTAGGGTATTAAAATTTGAATATACTAAAAATGATTTATCTTGGATCTTGACAGTAAATGCTCTTTTAGCATGAGGATGTTAGTGCTTCACACTTAACATTGCCCATTTCATTTAAATCATTATTTAAATATATTGCTCAAAACATTTTTTGCTGAACCTTTATCATTATTTTTTTGCAAAATTTGCAATAAATGGTTATTAAAATTTGCAGTTGGACTGGGGTATTTGCAATCTGAAGACTCACGTGAAGGCCAACATTTATGTGGTGTATACAGTATGTATTTTTCCATTTCTCCTTTTGATGGAAAATTGAGTATTGTAGTTCGTCTAGAAGGAAGTTGGGACATGCAACACTGCATGTCACATTTATATATACATGCATTGATTTTGTAAAACAGGGCACTTCATTTACAAGTGAAATTATTGAATTAACAGTTTTAAGGATTTTCTTTTTTGTAATAGTGACTGAGCTACTTAAATATTGTGATATTAAATATTTTAAGATAAACAATGTGCAAATCTTTTTTATGTAGCAATTTTGTTTATTATTTTGGTGTTCTTGTTGTAAATCTGAAGAGATGTGGGAATTCTCGCCTGAATCTTGCAAGATTTCAGGTGGGAATACCATAATTTATGAGATGTTGTGGTTTTGCAAGGTTTATACAATAAACTGAACCTCATATGTAACAGGTGCTTGACATGTGCAGGTTTGTATATATATGTGTGTTTATATAGCTGTAGTAATAATGCAGATCTTTAATGATCTAATATCAGAAGTCATAACTGTATAAATGGAATATCTTATAAATGTATAGGAAATATTGATGAAAATGGAAATAGGATATGGTATCTTGAATGTAATCCTTGTTGATAGAGACGAATTGATTGATGATATATAATTGTCAGAAATATTAAAAGGAAACATTTATCTGAAGCTCAAAACACAGAAGGTGTTGGAGTTGGATATTCAAGACTTTGGATATCTGTTTACAAAAGTACAAGGAAAACCCTTGGTGAGAAATTCTGACAGAATCATGAAAACTGAAATATGTGAAGATACAGTTGCCGCTTGTTCCCATGAGAGAATAAAACTGAGGATGTTTAAAGAAGCCTGTATATGATAGCTTAGCAAGAACCACTGATTTGGTGGAACTTAAAAAGGCCTGTGTCACATTAAGAAAAGTAAAAAAAACCATGGAGGAAAAAGTCAGGTATTGTGGGAGATGACTAGGTTGAGCCTAAGATTGGGGTCAAATGCATCATCAGTTTGGAATCTCTACATCCTAAGTCCAGCTCCTCTCTTGAAGTCCATTGACTTATCTGATGCCAATTTGCCTTGACTGTTAGTAGATCCGATTCTTGTGTATAGGTAGCGTGAAATAAACTTGTAGTACTTTTGAACTCTATCCTGGTTCCTGATTTCTTGACAGGTATCTCCCAAATAAAAATATTAGGAAGACCAAAACTCAACATGAACAATAGTTGTGAATAAGTAAGAAAAAGTGTTTCCTTGGCTATATTAGAAGGGAGATGACGTTTGAAGAAGATGATGCTTAAAGATGATAATTTATGTCAACTCTGGCAAAGACGAGCTTTGCGAACCTAAAGGGTGATTTGTAGCCTTTATAAGCAAAGAGATGATTTCATGCCTCTTAAGAGTTTGATTATACACTTAGATACTGAAAGAGCTTTCAAATATTATCTCAGAACCATTATCTATAATGCATGAGGAACATTGGAGAATGTTATGTCTCCAACTTAAAAAATGGGATAAGTATGAATGTGAGAAATTTTAGAAAGCCTGCAAAAATGGCAGCATTTTAGAATAAAATATCAACGTTCATGTGTGAATCATTGTATTGATTACAAGAATTTAAGCTTTCTTAGAAAAAAAATTCAGGTCTCTCTCTGATCTCAGATATTGAGAATGGTTTAAACATTGTTCTTTAATATTGTACCAGCAAAGCATTTAATAGCCTCTGTTTTTTTAAAAATAAAAGTGGCCTTATTATTGATAAGAGGGTTAAGTTTGCTACAGTATTTGGAGCGATGGATGGTAAAACAGCTGTAGTAAGCCAATACTCATAAATTGATCTACGTCAATCGGCCCTGTGCATTAAAATAAATAATGTGGCAGAGGATGTGGATGGGTTGCTTATCAAATGTACATACAATCCAGAGGTAGAAAGACTTATCAACATTATTGAAAACAGACTCACATTTTTAAAGGCTTTTGAAGCTGGGGAAAAAGGGTTGCAACAAACAAGATAAAATTCAACAGAGGGAAAAAAAGCTAAATCTTATTTATTGGGTAAAATTTATTGGGCAAAATCTTAACGGGCATGTAACTAATGTGAATCACCATTGTAATGTGGCTATTAGGATTGTTAACAAATTCTTTTTATAAAATAATTTTCTTTAAAATTAGAGATTTATTGCAGTCACCCTTGTTTTGCAATTTTATTAGAATGTGCTCTTTCAATTTTATCAAACATTTGACCCATTCTGTCTAAGAACATAGCTGAAAGGTATTCAGAGATTTGCACTGAGGATTTCTGCTCCTTTTTTCTTTATCCTCCAACTTTAATGTCCAGCCTTTAAGGTTTTCTTATCATAAAAAAATGAAAGAAATCTCTATTTTTCCATGAGACAATATCTTCCAAATAACTCAAAACTATAATTCCAAATCCTTCCAGCCTCTTAATCCGTTACTAATTTTCCAAAATCCACAAATTAAGCACCCTTTTGCTGCATAGTAAAAAATAAAATAAAATTATTTATACACACACACACACACACCAAATTTACACCAAATTTACACCATCACCTTTTAAGGAGATGGAAACTCACCCAATGAACAGAGTAATATCTTGCCAATCCAAAGAGTCTTAATCTCTTCAATATGCAAAAAATAAAAATCCCAAAAAGTGCTTAAGATGTAAGAGTCAGTCAAGCTTAAGGTCTGTAAAGGCTGCTTTGTGAATGTGACTTTGATGTGGTCTTGACTCTCAGCCAGTCCATTAATCAAGTGATAGTGAAAACAGCAGTTTCTGTGATTACTCACAAGGAGCTGCTGTCCAGAGTCAGGTGGATGATCTTAAGGATCTCTCCTTTGTCCCCAAGAGATTATGCCACCTTGGATCCAGCATCCAGTGACGAGTCATCTTGCAGAAGCTGTCTTGATACCCAGCAAAATCAGCAAAACCTAACTCACCCGTGGCACTTACAGGAAGTCTTTCAAAATTGTTAGTAAATTCTGAAGCAGGATTAATAAAAAAAATATAATTCTGTTCTGTATTAGTTAGTCACAGAAAACTGAAATGACAAAGTGCCGGAAGACCTATTTTAGAAATGTGTAGGGTATAATAGTAGCATATCAAACGGTGAAATTGAAAGAAATTCTATAAATATGAACTGCACAACAGAAACCTGTGCTTGGTGGACTTTTAAGTGGAAGAGCTGTTGCACAGGGCCAGTCCTGCTCTCTTGGCAGAAAGAGACCTTAATGTGGTGGCTTGGAGAATCGTTACGGCTGGGACGTCTCCTGCTGCAGTGGATATTTAAGTGTCCTGTCATATTCTAAGACTAAATGTCTATGGAGATTCTCAGTCCTCCAGGTGATGGTAGTCCCAAAGGTGCTTTTTCAAGAGGCAACTGGATTTTCTTTGTTTTTCATCGAAGACGTTTCACTTCTCATCCAAGAAGCTTCTTGGGTGAGAAG
>JANHFL010007320.1:126182-143833 GCA_032468155.1 Oxyrhabdium leporinum
AAGCGTTTTCTTAAGCTTAAAACTCAATAAATAACTATACAGTGCTTTTATCAATCTTTCTTCCACTCCTGTTAATACTTTATCTAGTTCTATCAAGTCTTTATAAAAACCATATAATTTCACATCTTTTTCTTATCTAAATTGTATTTGCACATATGAGTACCAAATCATATCAATCTCCTGTTCACTCAATTCCTGTCTAAATCTGAGCTCACCTCTTTCATTCAAAATATATTTATATCTAATATTATTTCCCCTTTTAAAATTATTAAACTATACCCATATCTCCATAATCGGAAGCTAGACTGGGCTTTTCAGATAATATTGCTCTCTAACTTTTTCCCAGCCTAATGATAAAGCATTTCTTATATGGTATCGCTGGGAAAAAAAAAATACAAGCACCCACAACTTCTGATGCTTGGTAACTGACTCATGTCATCAAGTTGGTGTTGACTCACGGTGACCACAGAGGTAGATCTTCTCCACAAGGATTCATTCCCAACCTGAACTTTCAGGTCTTCCAACATCTATTGCCATGGTAATCGAGTTTATCCAATTTGCTGCTGATTGTCCTCTTCCTCTTTCCTTCCACCCTTCCCAGGATTATGGGCTTCTCAAGGGAATCAGCTGGATAGAAATATAAATAAAAATAGCACAGAGTTTAGCTATATTGAGTATGCATCCAATGGAGAATCACCTTCTTAATATTATTCAAGAAGTGCAGTGGAAAATATGTATTGGCCATAAAAAGCCATCTTGCCTTAAATGCATTCAGAAACAAGCAGACTGAAGCTGGTAAGAATGAACAGAAGTAAAAAGTGACCTCAGAAACTGTCAGCTGAAATGTTTTTCTTCTTCACAGCTCATCTCTCTACTCAAAGACCAGAATCTGAAAGATGTCGCTGACTTTATCTGACCACCAACAGGAATCAGAAGTAAGTCTTTATCCTAGTCATTTAATCCAAGTCCTCTCTTTAGTCCAAGAATCTTGAGATTTCAACTTCTTCTCGGGTAGATGTCTTTCTGACCAATTTCAGCTCTATTGGCTTTGATTGTTATTTTTGTCTTTAAGTCAGCATCAGTTCCTAGTGACTACCGAACTAGTCCATGTAGTTTTCTTGGCAAGATTTCAGAAGGGGATTGCCATTGCCTACTTCTTAGGGATGGGAGAGTGTTGGTCTCAAGATCATATATCTGGCTTTGTGTCTAAGGCGGGACTAAAACCTAACAGTCTCCCAGTTTATAGCCTTGGATGTCTAAGGAAATTCTCAGTCATCCAGGTCAGGGTTGTCTCTGGTTTCCATTTGAAGACATTTCACTTCTCATCCAAGAAGCTTCTTCAGCTCTGACTGGGTGGTGTGGAATGGAAGGATTTATACTTCTTGCAGGCAGCTGGTTGTTTGCATTCTTTTAGAGAGCCATGGAGGAGATTTATGTCCTGGATCTGGAGATTTATCTGTGTCATCAGGGTCACCTGAATAGTGCAATAGCCTGGAAATTTAACTGCTAAACCAAAGTGACTCTCCTTTTCTACAAACCAGAGAAAGTCAAACATTAAAATGTAAAGGTACCCTCCCATTTATTTATTCTCACTGTTTGTACTATGGGTGTTTTGATTTAATGGGATGTGATTGTCGTCTACTGAAAGTCTTTTGATTATGGCAGGTGGAAATCAAATAGCTTATAGTGACAAGACGGACATATTCGTGTTGCTTTTTTGGCAACACAAGAGAAGTGGCTTCCCATTGCCTTTTCCTAGGCCATCTCCCAATTTCAGCTACACTATACTTTAGACATCTCCTGTCCAAACACCAGACCGATTTAGCTTCTAAGCCCACGCAAGTTGCAGCCAATTGCTGTTATCAGGGGAGAGAAGCCAAGTGGTCAATCCCACTTTGAAAGGGGGCAAGTTAAGCCATCAAATCCCACCCCTTGTTTGGAATAACAGAATAACAGATTCGGGAAGGATCTTGGAAGCCTTCTACTCCAACACTCCACTCAAGCAGGAGACCCAGTACCATCTCAGGCAAACGGTTGTCCAATCTCTTCTTAAAAACTCCGAGCAGCTACAATGTCAGAAGACAAGCTGTTCCATTGATTCATTGGTCTAGCTAAAGGCCTATCAAAAGACCTGACTTGACTCTCCCCATACTTCTTAAAGTTTATTCTTTATTCTAAAGTTTATTCTAAATTATTTGCTCTCAAATAATTTAGAAATTTATTTCTTGAGACGTCTTGTGGCAGCGACATCTACAAAGAGGACAACATAATGAGGGAGGGTCATCATGGCATAATCCGGCCTGCCATCTTGACCTGTTTTACCCTGTCGCCCTCCAAATGCCCCGGTGAGTGCCATGGGAGTCAGACAGCATATAAATTCAATTAATAATATAGAATTCAAACAGACAAACACATGCCTCAACAACACCCCAAACATAACAACTGTTGATAAAAAATATTTTTTTAAAAAAATCTGGATAATGCACGTGGCAAGAACTTGGAGAGAGCAAAAATAGAAGAGAAAGAACTGCAGAAAATCGCAAAATATAAAGACCTGCAAATAAAGTAGAACAATTAAAGCAAAGATGGTGCCAGTAGTGAGAGGCACCTTGGATGCAATCCCAAAACAACCACAGCACCACCTGAACACCTTCGGCATTGACAAAATCACCACCAGTCAATTACGAAAGGCAGCTTTACCTGGAATACAGGTGATCCTCAACGTATGATCACAATTGAGCCCAAAATGTCTGGCTAAGCAAGGTAGTCATTAAATGAATTTTGCCCCATTTTACGACCTTTCTTGCCACAGCTGTCAAGTGAATCGCTGCAGTTGTTAAGTTAGTAATAAGGTTGTTAAACGAATCTGGCTTCCCCGTTGGCTTTCCTTGTCAGAAGGTCACAAAAGTGGGTGACAGGACCCCGGGATACTGCAACCATAACGAATACGAGTCAGTGGCCAAGTGTCTGAATTTTGATCACATGACCAAGGGGATGTTGCAATGGTTATAAGTGTGAAAAGAGGTCATCATTCCATTTTGTCAGTGCTATTGTCATTTCAAATGGTCATTAAATGAACTGTTGTAGGTGGAGGACTACCTGTTGCTTACATCCTGTCACAATATCTTTAGTTCCATCAAACAACAACATCTGCCTACCCCAGGACCTTGGGAAGAACTCAATAGATCAGGGATGTCAAACTCAAGACCCGCGGGGTGAATCCGGCCCGCAGGGTGTTTAGATCCGGCCCGCAGGGCCGCCGTGGATATAGCGAAGGACCAGCCCACAGTGCCTCTGCCAGTGAAAATAGAGCTCAGGAGGGCTGCGTGCGGTCCTCCCAGGCTCCGTTTTCACTGGCAGAGGGCTGCAGGAGGCCATCGCAGCCAAAAAGGGAGACTGGGAGGGCCGCACATGGGCTACAGGACATGGAGCTAGCCACACACACCCTGGCCACACACACCCCCAGCCACGCCACTCAGCCCCTCCAAGGTCAAACACAACCCTGATGTGGTCCTTAATGAAATCGAGTTTGACACCTGCAATAGATGGATAAAAATGCCAAATCCAGTCTAAATATCTGGCTGATAGTGAAATCAAGTGAAATAATAATGGCGAACTGCACTATGAACATCCTTTTGCCTGCAATTGCTTAATCCATCTCCATCCTACCTCTATACACTTTTCCAAACCTAGGGCTGTGTGTCAGACTTTCTTTTATGTTTATACCGGGCAGGTAATTAAGTTTGAACAAAGCCCACCATTCTTTGTTTTTGACCTTGTGCCTTTCTTTCTTTTTTTTTTCCTGTCAAACATCCTGAAAAAGAAACTACCATATTTTTTCCCCCATAAATATTTGAAACACCTTTGTGAGTGAAGTCACATCTGCCATCTGGATGTTAATAAGTAATTGCTTTTAAGGCAACAATTTTCCTTTGATTTTCTGTGCACCTGATGACACCAATCCAGACTCCTTTCTGGTTCAAACAGTGGGGCAGCTGATGTTCTTGAATCAAATTTCCTGAATAGTTTTTAAAAGGTCTCCATCTATTGACTTTGTACAGTTAACTTCAGTGATTTCTTGGTAAGCTTCTTAATTCTTACTTTATACTCCTATAACAAAGTTTTTCTCTAGAATAGTTGTATCTACCTGAGGAATCATAAACATTCTTGTGCCTACTTAAATCTTGATCTGTCTGCTGTTTGGTGCCTCCAGAGGTGAGCTCTTCAACTCCCAGAGTTCTCAGCGTTGACCCTGTTGGTTGGGGAAGTCTGGGAATTCAAATCTCTTACATGCAGAGGTCACCCAGGCTGGGAAAAGCTAACGTAAGTGCTGGATTAGGACCTGAGTGTTCTGGGTTCAAATCCAGATACAATTAAAAGCTCAAGGGGAAAAGGAGGAATGGCAGGAAACAAACCTAACAAATAAAAAAGTAAAAATTAACTGAGCACCTTCCAACTTCCCCCCCCCCCATCTCCAAAACCAGATTCTCTCTAAACCAGATTTCCAATTGGAAACTTCCATCATAAAAATGCCATGGTGGCGCAGTGGTTAGAATGCAGTATTGCAGGCTAACTCTGCCCATTGCCAGAAGTTTGATCCCGACCGGCTCAAGGTTGACTCAGCCTTCCATCCTTCTGAGGTCACTAAAAATGAGAAGCCAGATGTGTTGGGGGCAATAGGCTGACTCTGTAAACCGCTTAGAGCAGGCTGTAAAGCACCGTGAAGCGGTATATAAGTCTAAGTGCTGTTGCTATTGCTATAAAAGTCTAGAGACAGTTTGGCATGCAGTAAATCAGCAGTCTTCTAGCACCTTTCAGATGAACAAGTTTCATGAAAAGGCAGCTTGCAAGAGTGTATGCTTTGTCATAAAATGTGTTCCTCAGAAAGGTTCGAGGCAGATTCCTCCTGTCGACTCATGGGGTAAACCAGATAGAGATCACAATCAGGTGAGATAATTCTACTTTATTGTAAAGCTACATTAGAACTCACAATCCCCTCCCCGCCCCCTCCTCTTTACAGCCCCAGAAACTGGGGAGAGTCTCTTCTGAGCCTCTTGCCCCACCCACTATAGGTAATCCTCGATTTACAACCACTTGTTTAGGGACTGTTCAAACAACAGCACTGAAAAAAGTGACTTGCAGTTTTCACACGTACGACTGTTGCCAAATTCCCAAAATTCAGGTGCTTGGCAATTGGCCCTGTTCTACATCTTGATCTTAATTGTTGTTTCTGACACGGAAGAAGGTGCGCTCTGATATTGTTGAATTACAACTACCAGCATCCTTCATCAGAGATGGATGATTTAGACCACATTGGTGTCGTATTTTTGTGTGACTGTATCACACTGGGTTTTCTCAGCTTTGTGAACAGCTCAAGCTCAGTTTCACATCTTTAAGCATTTTAAAAAAAAAATCACTAAATTATTTGGATAGACCTCTGGCCTAACAGAACGTTTTCTTTGTCATTTTGACTAATGTGCACATGTTTGGCAAAATGCTTATTTTCAAGTAATGTTTCGGGAACATTTTAATATATGAATGTTTCAAGGCTTTTCAAGGTTAGGAAACTGCATGGCAAACATTAAGAATATTGTGAATTTCAAATTACTCCTACAGTTTGGTACATGTATTCATTCCAACATATAGCATAATATAAGGTTGCATTTGAATGCAAACTCTACTTGATTCCTCACCGTTGGTCTTCCTAGGTGAGGTTGCCATCAATTGTAAGTCAGCCACGTTCTTAGGTTCTGCATTCCTATTTGATCTGCGTGCAAATATAAAGGATGGGTAATTCAAAATCCTTACAAATATTACTGAAGTGTTATTCTTCAGAGATCTAAAAGAATGGATTGAGTGTAAAGCCTTATGGGAGGGAGGGGCAGATGGAACATGCTTGCAGAATAAAGCGAAACACTGCCTAGTCTATATGGCCTTACAATGCTCTCCCATCAATAATAAATACAGTTCATTATATAACATGCCTATACCTATAAATCTTTTAACACCTTCTGAATCATTCATTTCCTTACATATAAATCTTTCTCCTAAAGGCAGCGCTGGAAAAAATGGCTAGCTGAACTACACCTGCCACCCAGCATACAGAAAGCAGGAGCAACTGAAAAGAAAATAGCGTTATTTTGGAAGAGGCAGAAAATACAGAATACTTACTTGGTTGCCGCATGGGGCATCAGTATCCTACATCAGTAGCCCCCACCTTTTTGGGCACCAGGGACCGGTTCCATAGAGAAAGTTTTTTTTCCGTGGACCAGAGGGGGCGTGCTGCCTGTCAACCCTAAAGCGGACCTGGCTGGAGCCATTTTTGTGGCTTCAGGGTTCAAGACAGAAGAGGGGATAGGGAGGGGGGAATTTAATCCTTTTTAATTAATTTTAAACCTATATTTTGTATTGTTTTTAAATAAAAGCTGTGAACCGCCCCGAGTCTTCGGAATGGGGCGGTATATAAATACTAAATAAAATAAAATAAAATAAATTCTGAGATACGTTGTTTATTTTACGTAGAAAATTAGGTATGAATTGGAGCGAGAAAAAAAAATTAACGAGGAATTTTTCAATGCTTTTCCCGACAGCTAGTAAGTTTTTAATTTAGCATCAATTGACTGGTGTTGTTTTTTTTTAAGGCACTAAGCTACAACCAGGAGACAATGAGTTCTAGTTCTGCCTTAGGCATGAAAGCTGGCTATAGGCGATTTCTCACTCGGCCCAACCCACCTCAGAGAGTTGTTGTTGTTGTTATGGGAAAAAAAATAGAAAGAGGAAGGAGTATTATGTACGTTTGCTTCCTTGAGTTACTTTCAAAATAAATTAATAAAGATAGGATAAAAAAACAAAGTATTTCTGTTTACTTTTCTAACTGGGACTGCAAATGAGGAATAATGCAGCTTTGCATATTAAATTCTAATACTTATTCTGAGTGAATAAATTATTGTTTGAACACTAGGAACAGGAAAAGTCTTCGGCTAGCATGCATCTTTGCTGCATTCTTTGATCTATAGTAAGCTATGATAGCCTATGTATTGTGGTTCTCAGTTCTCTTACGAACCATGTCAGAAAATGAACAGTCAGGACTGATGAACAGTCATAGATTCCAAACTGAATGAGACGCAACTCAAACTTGAAATTCTCAACTCTAGAATTGCTATAATGAGAAAACCCTTATCTGCATTATCTCAGAATAAGCGAGTGTATTTCATATCACACTTTTAAAGTGTGTTATGGGTAACTGCATTTTCGATGTATATTCACTGCCATTCATGTACATGCTAGTTTCGATGTGGGGTAGAACAGCTTTTTATTCGATTTAGTTCTGATGTTTATCATTTCATCTGTGAATTTTAGCTGATCCTTGTTTTCCTGTTACACAGGTGTACTGAAACAAGAGAACAGAGATATAATGGATTTGTCTTCAGTTCCATCGTTGTCCCTGACTCACTGTAAAGGACTCTCTCCTGTCCAAACCCAGTTGCCTTCACCTGATCCAGGGCTTTCACACGATAGTTTACTTCCTCCTTCCTCCAGGAACCTTGTCTGTCCCATACAGCCGCCTTTCACACCCATGGTATCCTCAACAGTAACTCAGTTGTCACACATACAAGGTAGAAACATTAGTCCAGGAGAAGACCATCCTGTCCTGTCTTCAGCTGTAGGCCATCCGTCTTTTCAGGTCACAGCGGCATCTTCTGTGGGGCCTTCCTATCAGTCTATGCAACCCAATGTTATGTTTAATGGACAGTCTGGTCTTCCCATGGATCCTGCCTCTTCCAGTCAAGGATATGAGGCACTTTCATTTCAGCAAGATGCACCTGTACCTCCACTGATAAACCTCAGCTGCCAGTCTCTGCCACCAATCCCATATCATTCTTCGAGTTCAGGTTCAGTGTCAACTTCCGTTGCAACAGGAGGACATACTTCAGCACACCTAGCTCAATCAAGACACTCCTCGCCTCATTTGCAATCCATGCGATACCACTGTCCTGATCCTCAGCAAAGTCCTGTCTCTTCTGCAGTGACTCAGTCCCTTGGGCACCCTTCTACACAGTTGCAGCCAATGACTTATTCTTCAAATCCAGGTAATTCCTCATCATCATCCCCCCAATCTTCTCATGCTTTAGTCCATTCACCACGATCTGGGCCATCTTCGCCACAGTTGCAACCTATACCTTACCATCTTTCTAGCTCGGGATCTGCCTCATCTCCTCCTCCAGCCTCTGTCAGTCAGTCGGGGCAACAGTCCCCACAGGAGCATAGTCCAGGTTTGGGAGGAATCGCTACAGCTTCATCTTTGATGCACCATCACATATGTGACACATCTCCATTTCCATCAGAAGGGTCAACTGTTAATATTAAGCCTGAACCAGAAGATCAAGAGTTAAATTTTCAGACAATGGGATTGCAAGACATCACGTTAGATGATGGTAAGTTATGCTACGTTAGGAGAATATAGTTAAATAGCTTAGTACTTTCCGAAGCATCAAATAAGGAAGGATTATCATGGATCCCATATATGTGTATATGTACGTCATATTTTCCAGACCATTGTAATATCTTCTTCATCTGGGAATGCAGAATACTTGAACATTGTGTGATGACAGGGATGTCCTTCCCCATTTAAAATTTGGTGCACATCAGACTTGTATAAAAATATGTTGGACAATCTTTTAGAATGGTTATATTTTGTTTATAGGGTACTTTTAGTATAATAAGTATATCCAAATCCAAATTGTATCAAAGATACTTATCTTCTTTCTGTTACTCTTTGTCAATGCCCAGCTTTCATAGCCATACATTATCATTATTGGAAAGACCATTGTTTATTTCATTGTCAGTGGAATGTTCACAGTCTTTCCTAGATTTGTCCTTGCCCGAACTCAGTTAGAAATAAAGAGGCTTCTTGAATGAGAAGCGAAACATCTTAAAAAAAAATCAGAAAGTCCAGTTGCCTTTAAAACAAAAGCAACTTTGGGACAACTATTCAGCTAATATAAACAAAATAGCAAGAGTTCAGGAAGAGCAACCCCAGATATATTCATTCACTGGTCAATCTGTGATGAATATTGATGACTTGGACTATTAGTTATGCTCATTACATCCATTCTCCGTCATTTGTGAATGAGCATGTCTTATCTTGTGTGTGTGTGTGTGAGAGAGAGAGAGAGAGAGAGAATAATAGAACTATGAAGATTGAGAAAGATTGGGCAAGGGTCTTTATTAATTAGTTGTCAAATAACATTTTCCTATGGCTATTTAGGAATACCTTAAAGTTGCCAAGTTTCAGCAACATTGGTTTAAAGTATTTTTGACAGGTGCTCTGCCTGTGCCTGTGCCATTGTTCCTTCATTGAGATCTGGTGATCCAAAGCTTCCAGTGATCTTCTGATGATGACCTGGAGTGGTTGAGGCCCTGGTTAACTCTGCCTGAAGAAGTAATTTCCTAGGGGGAAACAAATCTCATTCCAAAGCTAGTTTAAAATATTGTTATCTGGTTCACTTAACAAATATGTCGCCCTGTTTGACCACTGACAAGCTTTCTGCTTCATGTCATAGTCATAGGTCATGGTTAGAAACCATAGCATGGGGTTCATCATGGCAAGGCAAAACCAAACAATTTAGCTCACTGTGGCTTGCAGTGTTATGGTGAGAATGAGAAGAAAAGATTGTTCAGTCCAGCTTCTGCGAGGTACAAGAAGGATATGTTACGCAGGATATGAATGTAGTGTGACATCTTCATAGTCTCTGTTTGGGTAACAAGCTGATTAAACATTGCTGCTGTTGTGGCTTGGTTAAATACTCCCCTTAAATCGTTCGTTTAAAAAAAGGACCATCTGTGTTTTTCTGATGCATACATGATTACAGTTTCATCATTTTTAGCGTTTTCCTCCCATCTTTCCCAGATTTCTTTTATCAGATTTCTGGGTAGGTGTGTGCATTTTTGATATATGCTCCCCTTCTTTTCCGTTTGATTTAGCAGAAAAGAAGATAGTATTTAGGGGGAAATTGGATCACGCATGGATCTTTTTTTTAAAAAAACAACGCTCCAGTTCTGAGATCCTCCTCCAGCTTCAGCCATACCCATCTGATTATATTTTCTTCTCAAAATAAGCTTCTCTATCTGCCTGGTACTTATTCATGTCGTGTTACTATATATTTACAGTGCCATTTAAGTTTCCCTGCTGTATTTATTAGCAAGATACTAGACTCCTAAACCACCGCCCTGCCTTCTCCTTTCTCCTAATTGGCTGGGGGCAAGAAGCTGGAGCAGCAAACTGGAACAGCTCTTGGTCTGTCTTTCTCCCGGGCAAGGTCATACTTACCAGGCTTTTGCCAAACATGTTTTTCTGGATTTTTCAGCGTTAAAATGAAAAAAAGAAAAGAAAGCTGTCCAGTTTGGCAACAGAGGTCACAGTTCAAATGTTTCCCGAGATAGCCAGTTCATTTCTAGTGGAGGAACTATTTATAAGCCCCGTTTCTCTTTTGGGATTTAAAAATTGTACATAATTTATAAAGACCGAAGTGGATGCATGACTAAGAAGGCGTGGAGTTTGCAGGATGCCTTCAGTGAAAGTGGACGTTAAAAATACAGTTGAGGCTTTATCTTCACATGATTAGTTTTATAACACTTGCTTTCTCCCCCCCTCCTTCGGCCCCCACCCCCCATTCTTGCGAGAGAAAACTAAAACCAACTGAAGATATATCGGTGTGGTTTAAAAAAAACAACAACCCGTCTGAAATCAATCCGGTGGAATATTTTGCACTAAGTAGCGTGTTGTATAATATAATAACATTGATCCAAATTCAGATTAGCAGCAGTCTTTCAGAGTTGAGTTGCAACTATCCATAGGGATAGGAGTTGTGAAGAGAGAGAGAGAAAAAATTAATATTGGTATCGGATGGAGACATCAGCAGCGTGTCATAAATCCCAAACAAAGGCCCTTAATCCCAGAAGAATATATCACGGGATCCGTTATGTGTGGTGGAGCTCCTGAAAGCTCATCACTGATACCAAACTCTGCCAAGAACACTTTAACACCTCGAGTGTTCAAGGGTGTGGAAGTAGCATAAATTTCAAGGCAGCAGAGCCTACAAGTAGAATTCAGGAATCCCACCGAATAGATTAGCTCTTCATGTATCAGGCCTCTTTGGGCATATTTAGTTTTTTCTCAAAAGAGGGGGGAAAAAAAGCACCCGAAGGCCAGACAAGGAATAATGGATGGAAACTGAACAAGGAGAGGTTCAACCTGGAAATAAAGAGAAATTTCCTGACCGTGAGAACAAGCAACCAGTGGAACAGAAGTTGCCTTCAGAAGTTGTGGGAGCTTCATCACTTGAGACTTTCAAGAAGAGACTGGACTGCCGTTTATCAGAAATGATGTAGGATCTCCTGCTTGGGCGGAGAGTTGGACTAGATGACCTACAAGGTCCCTTCCAACTCTGTTAATCTGCATCTGACTCTTTTGAGTGGAAGATATTTCAGGCTTTAACCTTGCACCCCTTTGCATCTTCCTATCTGCGCATTGCGTGGGCCTTTGTTGAGTGAGTTCAGTTTAGGAACACCACTAGCATTAGCGTTTACACTTATATTCCGCTCCACAGTGCTTCCGAGCTAAGCAGTTTACAGAGCCAGCCTCTTGCCTCCCAACAATCTGGGTCCTCATTTTAACCGACCTCGGAAGGATGAAAGGCTGAGTCAACCTTGAGCCGGTCAGGATCGAACTCTGGGCAGCGAGGAGAGTTAACCTGAAGTACTGCATTCAATTCTACATTCTGAATGTTCACGTTAGAGCAATATGTTAGTAAAGCCATTAATTTCTTTGACATGCCCCTTAGAGCGCTCTTGGCAGGGCATACTTAGGGATAGTACAATTTCTCTTTGGGATCCATTTCTGAATTGCAGCTCTCCATTAATTGCTGCATGCCAGAAAAGAGCTGTTCCTGCTCGGTCTCTGGCATGCTTGTTGCCTGCCCAGGTAACCAGTGACATCATTCCAATATTGGAATTCAATTTCTTAGAGTTTTGCGTAGCTTGCTGCCACAAAGAAGGTGTGTGTGTGTGTCAACTTATTCTCCAGAGCATCTGAAGGCAGGAGAAGAAGCAATGGGTGGAAACCTAGAACTAAGGAGAAATGTCCTGACAGTGAGAACAATCAACCAGTGGAAATGCTTGCCTCCAGAAGTTGTGGAAACGAAGGCAGAAAAAGCCAGCTTTCTTCTTACTCCAGGCAAACACACCAGACTACAAGTAGTCCTCGACGTAACGACAATCGAGTCCGAACTTTTTGGTGCTGAGACACTCGTGACATGAATTCCCTATTTTGCAACCTTTCTTGCCAGATTTCTTAACTGAATCACTGCAGTTGTTAAGTTAGTATCCCGGTTGTTAAGCGAACCTGGCTGGCTTTGCTTGTCAGAAGCTCACAAAAGGAGATCACGTGACCCCGGGATACTGCAAACGTCATAAATCTGAGTCAATTGCCAAGCATCTGAATTTTGACCACATCATCATGGGGATGTTGCAAGAGTCGTAAGTGTGAAAAACGGTCATAAGCCCCTTTTTTTCAGTTCTGTTGCAACTTTGAACAGTCGCTGTATGAACTGTTATAAGTGGAGGACTACCTATATTAGCTTTTGTCCATCACGCCAAGAGTTTGAAAGAAAAGCGACTAATGGAATTGTTTTTGTCCATCCGGACTGAAAGCTTAGTACGATTTCCAGGAAGATTTAAGAAATGGTGGAACTAAACTAAAAGGAAATTAGCTTGTAGTTGAGGAAAGTTAGGAAAGGCCATGAATGACAAAAGATAAGATGAGAAGCAGAGTTTCTGCTAAATCCTGAGCTTGGCAAATACAGACTTGACCCTTTTAAAACCACAAAGCTGCCAGTCCTTTGAAGTTTTCCGCAGAACAAAGGCTTATTCCTAGGTGTTGCCAAGTGTTTGGGATCAGTGACAAATAAGCAGAGACAGACGAGGGTTCAGGGTTTGGGAATGTAATCGCATGCGCTACACAGCACAGAGTGTTGTCCACATCTATTTTGAGACATGTTCCCAGGATGCCTCACTGGTGGTCCTCTGCATCTGATAGCTAAAGGGGCGTTGCAGCCGGAGAGAGAACTGACCCCTCCTTGAGACAAGCCCTTGCTCAATTGCATCTGTGATTTGCAAACAATGAGCAGCCATGATAAGCTTTTAAAAAGGAAGCTAGCAAATGTAAAACTCGATTTTGGCTGCCTCAAATGCCTATGGAAACGGCTGTTAGTTTTCAGCCAACTAGACGATGTTGTGAAAAGGAGGGGAGAAGGGGAGCTGGACATACAGATGCCATTTCCCCAACCTGAAACAGCCATGCTTCTTGCTTCTTAGTCAATACTTTTCAGTTCTGTTCGTATCCCCTAGCTAGGTTTGGATAATGGCTTTTTAAAAAATGACAATGAAAGAGGAAACGTTACCTAACTCCAGAGGTTTTGTGAGCAGGTCAGGTTTGCAGCACCTTCTCAACAACCCAAATATTTAAAATGTTTTGCATGGGCTCTTCCTTCTTGATCCGATGTAACTTCGAACTGTTACTAAGTGACTGGATGTAACTCAAGGACTATCTGTTTAAGCCATAAAAGTGCAGTTTTAACCGGGGCAGATCCCAACCCTAGCACCTTCCAAATGCCCCCCTTGCAGAAAGTCTTACTTCTCTGTGGAAGCTCATTGGGGTCATCTGCATGCATGGAGAAGGCCATGTTATGGAGTCTCTTACGATGGGATTTCTTAAGGAATGAGAACACCTTTCGGGCAGATCTTTCAGAATTGGCATTTTGGAGCAGACTATCTCGAACTTCAGTAGGTTCTGAGCCACCCAGGGCTTTAAAGGTGATAATTGCCCTCTGAAATTGTAGCCTGAAGCCAACTGGCAGCTGGCGTAGCTCCAAGGAATAAAGATACTCCAGGGACTGACCTACTTGCGCCCGTCACTCCCTGGGCTGCTGCACTGTGTTAATCTATTCAGTGTATATGCTGCATGGTGGATCAGTTTAAGCTTTTGGATGATCTTCAGGGAGAGATCCACGAAAAGCGAATTGCAGTAGATGTCTCGACCTGTTTGGAAGTAACCAATATGGCATGGGTCTAAATATTGGATTACTCGGGAACCGGTGTTTACGGAAGACATAAAAACGTACTGATCCTTCTCTCCTTTTCTGATGTAGTGACGGAAATCATTGGAAGAGACATGCCGCAGATCTCTGCGTCCCGTGGAGCAGGAGCTGCTGTCCTGCGGAAACCTGGAGAGACCCAGCAAGCCTTGCACTTTTCCTCTGAATAACGTTGTGTCCCTCTTTAGATCTACTGTGCTTCCGATTACGTGGCCTTGATGATCCTGGACACTGGATCCCTGTGGAGCTGTTCTAGCAGAGCGGGAAAGAGAGTGGTAACAGGAAACAGGTTGAGTTCTAGATTTTTAGGATGCTGTAAAAAAATAATGAAAAATAAAAAAAAATTGCTTTATAAAAATGGACACCAAGAAGTGACCCAAGATACTCTAACCTAGGGTAAAATACCAATGAGCTTTGCTTGTCTTGTGCATTTGACATAATTCTTTTATATTAAGTGCTTAATTGTACGGAAAAACGTAGTTTTGCTCTCAATATGCACAGTTACTGAATGTGGGTAATTTTTATTTTTATTTTCCTTAAAAACCACCATCTTTGTATGCTGCTTTTCTTTTAGGAGAGATACTAAGATTGTAATAAAAATTTGTATACCTTTTGGACGGTCTTTTTGAAGAGCCTTTAAGCATATGTGGTTTAAAACAGTTTTTTTAAAAAAAGATAATAATAATGATATTATAATAATAATAATGCTGTCTTTCAGAGGCACAGAAGTATCTATCATCTGAAGCCAATGCCTTTGGAAGTCTTACGTATGAATAATGATTACCATTTTCTTTGGGGCTTTAGGAAGCAAAGCCAAATACAGTTCTGTGTTCTCGAGACACTGAGAAATTTTGGTAGGCTGCAAAGAGACCATTCCATCACGGAAAGATTGGGATAGAAACGACATTCCAAAACCTGACTTTTATACCTTCGTACCTTTGCTAGCACAGACCTGTTCTAAACACAAGCACTTGTTCAAAACGATTTCTATATGTGCTCATTTTTAACAAAGCCATTACACAATTGTGGGCTATGTCCAAAGGCTACGCTCCACCTGGAGTCCTTTGGATTCCGATTTGTTCCAACTGTCAAAACTGCTGTTCTTGAGATTCCTCAGGTAGAGAACTTCACACGGTCTATTCTTTCTTTTTCTTTTCTTTTTTCTTTTTTCCTGTTAGATGTCTCTGAAAATGTATGTTGGCATTCCTATGGGCTTCTTAAAACCTTTTCTTAATGGTTTCGCGATCCTGCTGTTTTTCATCCTCTTAAGAAATGAACTTGGTATAACAAAAGGAATGTAGCTAGGCCCTCTTACTGTAAAAGATATACTTCACAGTGCTGACCAAGGCAGCTCGCTGGGACGTGTCTGCACTGTGACCATTGAGGGTAAAGCTGCCTGTGACCACCTATGCAGGTTAGGTTAATATTTCCACCACAGCGTGATTTTGGGTGCGCGCGCGCGTATGCTCTGTCTCGGATTTGAAACGCGAGAGATGCCAAACCCAAGAATGGCAGATGAGAACTACTACTAAATAAGAGTTAATTCTTCTGTAAAATAGAAATCAAGATGTTTCGAGTTTAGATACGCCAGCGGATCAGGAGGCTGGAGAATGAAAAGATAATTAGAAGGGATTTTTGATAGTCGGCGTACTGTTTTCTGTCATTGTTTAGTGAATTTTCGTAGCTACCTAAGTCTTAACTGATAGGAGCAAGACAGACTTGTAGCATCATGCTACTGGCAACAGGCTGATAGAGGGTGAAGTATCTGCATTTAGCAAGCATCTTGACTTTTTAGCAGTCTCCACTTTTTTAATGAAAAGAATATAGGCAATTCTAAACCACAATTTAGTTATTAAGAGGGTTGCTTACCTGTAATTCTCTGCAGGCTACATTTACTGATGAGTCTACAACTAACCCTACTATCTCAGGATGAAGGAAGACAAAGGAGATTCAGATGTGTTTGCACAGTTCAGAAGACAGCTACCTAAAATAATGTAAAGCACTAAAATCGTTCGTATTCAAGTGTTGCTGGAACTGTTTATCTTGTGTTTCTTAATCGCACAGTTTTCACTCTTCAGAACACAATGGTGATGCCATTAGAGGAGAATATTTGTAGCTCAGGGTTGAACTGGGGGGGTCCTGGATGCTCTCTGAGCTTGTTTGTTTCTCTGCAGACGTTTCATTACCAAACTAGGTAGTATCATCATGCACTGATAATGTTACCTAGTTTGGTAATGAAGCGTCTGCAAGAAAACACACAAGCTGAGAGAACACCAAGGACCTCACAAAGATGATGTCTGAAATGAATGTTGTTGTTGTTTTAAATTATCACCTTTTAAGATGGCAAGGAAGATTTCTTCATTCTAGTTATTGTCTTCAGTGTTGGATCAAGTGGACATGTCATCTGGGTGCCTCCTAAATTGATGCAGCATCCTCTTCCTTTCCTTGCCCATTCCCCCACCATGGTGGATTTCTTCATCTTCATTTCAGAGATCCTATACAATCCAAAATGACAATCCCTTTGATTGTCCTACAGTTATCAAAATGGCCACGCGTGAACTTTCAAAACCAAAAAATTGCCATCTCAACTGCTTTCCTTTGGAAGTAAATCTGTCTTCAGTTCAACAAATGCAACTCGTTGTATGCAGGGTAAAGTATGGCTAGTTACACATCAGAGTACTTCATTCCTTTTCCAGTAGTCCTTTTAATGTCTTCTCTGTGCTGTCACGGGGGTCTCTTTCACAGTTTTCAACCCTTAAAACGTATCCGGCCTCCAACGTTGGCCAGGTGAGGAAACAGGCTTACAAGGAACTCTCCTTTATTGTTGGAGGGTGTCATAAAACCTGACGGAGTGTCCCCTCTTATACCCAGAGAATCAAAGTGGAATTATTTTTAGTTTCTTTCCCAACCCCTCTTCCTTCCCAAAGTTACGTTGAGATTCACTTAACGATTCTTGCATTCCTCTGATCAAGGCTATCTCCATTCTCTCATACAGAGTGGGTCAGATGTGAAGTTTCACAGATGTGAAGTTTCGGAGTTTTCTTGTGCTCTGAGATGATTGATGGTATCCCTCTTCTCCCTTAACCTTCTCCCGGCTAGTGTGAATTTGTATTTGTACCTAAAATGTGGGCACCCAAACAGTCCCGAGTTTCTATGCACTAAGTGAGCAATCCACCGAGCACTGCAGTGTGAGCACCTCTCCCCTGGTTGGCAAGATTAACCTCTTGTTGATACTGAAGGAGATGGAGAGTTTGCAGCAATGGGAATAGTGGATTGCCTTCAACCTTCTGTTGCCTTGAAATACTCAATGCCTGTAGACGTAGAAGCGCTTTCCTATTTAAAGCAAGACTATAGAAGTTGAGTACTATAACGGTGGGGTTTTTTTGCCTTGTAAAAGCTTCAATACAAGGGTCTTAATATACATATACATACATACACACACACATACACACACACATATACACTTTTGGCTTGTGTGATGCTTTAGGTAAGACTGTT
>JANHFL010007320.1:146528-158729 GCA_032468155.1 Oxyrhabdium leporinum
AGGGCTGTCCACCCTTGGGCAACTTTTTAAGGTGTGGACTTCCAACTCCCAGAATTCCCCAGCCACTGGCTGGGGAATTCTGGGAGTTGAAATCCACACCTCTTAAAAAGTTGCCAAGCTTGAGAAACGCTTTTTTAAATTCATGGGAATTGAATAAATGAATCCCGACAATCGCTTGCTTGCCTGTGCCAAGTCTGCCAAGAAGATTGGGCGAGTTGAACTGTAATTGCAAACCCCTTTCCTTCTGCCTGTGTACCAGAATCCTATAGTTCTAGTTAGGTTAGATCTGCCCAGTATTTTGGAGATCCAGGACGAAGGGGACATCTAGTGGTGGGATGTGGACATTGCAGAGGTCTGCCTAGTTTTTTTTTTTCTTGTTTTTTTTAAGTGATTTTGCATTAAGATTTGCCTGGCAAATAGATAGATGCCCTTTTGCATAGAATAACAGTAGCTAGAATTGCACCATAAGCCATGGTGGGAACTGGGCATCTTCAGATTCTTGAGTTGTCAAATGGGCCGAGGCAGGACTCTGTTCGATAGCAGATGTCATCAGCTAGCAGTCTGTTGGTAGAACAGATGGTCCCAAGCAGAGGACTGAACATATTAGAATGGGCAATTTGTCAAACAGAAAACCCTATCTTGCAATGAAGTGCGTTCACTTATTTAATAAGGTTTAGTCCCCATTAGATTAAAGCTGGCCCGAAGCCAGCCAGCCGGCTTTCGTGCCTAAGGCGGGACTAGAACTCACCATCTCCTGGTGATTGCCCCAAAGTCACCCAGCTGGCTTTCATGCCCAAGGCGGGACTAGAACTCACCATCTCCTGATTTCTAACCCGATGCCTTAACCCCCATACCCAATTGGCTCTCCAAAGATTAGTTAGGCAGTTGTATTAACCACCTATAGTACGTGTGAAAAAGCTCTTTTGCTTTATCAAACAGGCTTTGTGCTGGAATTCAGTTGCCGATAGCCTGTGCAGCACATACTGTACATTCTGTGTGCTAATTAAATTACTAGTGCCCCTCCCTTCCCTTTCCCCCCCCCCAATACATTCTTATTTGCAATGCTAGTTTCAATTACGAGAAGCTAAAGAGACAAGTAAGTCCATTTTCCTGCAAGCGTCTTTTATTTCGTATCATATAAAGAAGCATACACCGATTCAAGGCCAGGGCAGGTCTGATCCCCTTTTAAGTACTACTCAAGAGTTCTTTATTTAACAAATAAAAAATAAAAATAAAAATAAAATCCCTGCATTCACAGGTACCCAAGAGTCCAATCCGACTCAGCCTGGTTTCCTCTGTTGTTATTGCACATTTCGAAAGAATCCTGATCAAGGCACAGCTAAAAACCAAAATTATTTAGTGCTTGTACAACAGATGTTTCGGCACACACTACACAACATAAAACTATGTTCTTTGAACATGTATATACATACATTTAAAAAAAAACATGCACTAATTAAACTTAAATTTCAACTTCTTTGTTGCGTCATAATATACAAATGAATATTGTAAACAAATGGCATGCATGTGAACTAGAGCAAAAACAAAATACAGTATCTGAGCACTATGATGTTTAAATAAAACAACATATATAATTTACTAGTCCTCAGTGTTTATGTGCTGTCATTGTCCTACTAAGATTCTACCTTTGTTTAGTTTACAGGTTGGCAGTTTGAAAATTAGATATGGCTTTACTTACTTGGATTCTACCTCACAAAACAAAAATTAAAACAAAAACTGAACGGCTTATTTTGTCATTTCATTTGGACATAACTTTTCTTTTTAAGGAGAGAGGGCAGGAAAAACAATTCAATCTGACACCTTTCAACTGCAAAGCTTATTCTGTCATTTCATTTGGACATTTTTTTTTCTTTTTAAGGAAGGAAAGGGAAAATATAATTCGATTTGACACCTTTTTTAGGGAAACAAACAAACGAAACAAACAAAAGATTCTTCTCTTTTGTCGAGATGGAATTCCTTTCTACTCCAAATTAGAGAAAGGTTTGGCAAGTTTGCATTTCAAACAAAACATTTTTTTCTCTCCAAATGGGGAATGCAAAATTGTTTATATATATTTATATACTTTTTTTTAAAAAATGAAACAGAAAAACAACAACAACAACAACCTAAAGTGTACAGCACTTCAGTAGTTCAGCTGAGTAGAGTTTGTCTCGATAATATTTGAGCGATTAATCCTGCTTTTTCGAGAACAGGTGTCCTTCCTTCTCCCCTGGCTGATCTGCTTTGGGAGGATGTGGTGTTGTCCGCCTGGAGGACTAAAAGGCCCCTGGGCAGGGAAGACACGGCTGCTTTGAAGAGGAAAGAAGAGATTTGTTCTTGATCCCCGCACTCGGATCCACTGGGGTGTGTGTGTGTGTCTAGATAAGGCAGAGGTCCACACAGTGGCCCCCTAAGAGGCTTCCATTTCGCTCACCCACAGCTTTCTTGGCAGAGTCCAGGCTGGGAAAAGAAACCAGAGCTTCTCCGCTAGGCTGACCACTGAAGTTGAAAAGCGGGAGGACGGAGTCAGCGTGGAGCTGCAACAACGGAGGGAGAGGATCAAAAGGGCAGCCGGGCACAGGGGGAGACAGAGCAAAGGGGGGTCATCTCAGCTTCTGGAAGCGGAGAAAGTGACAGACACTCCCTGGAGAGGCTTATCCGGGACGGGTGACGCCGTGTGAACGAAGAGCCTGTTAGACACGGTGGAGCTGAAGTTACCTAGCAATTGGCGATCCCTTCTCTGGATTCCATGGAAGAGCTGGAAAAACCCTCCTCTATCTCCCACCTGAGGGCAGAACCTGCTCAAGTACACCTGCCAGATCTTTACTCCAGAGCAGGCACGGGCAGTGAATTTTCCCAACTGGCCCCATGAGAAAAGGGGACTATTACGGACGGCCAAACCAATTGGGCTGTGAAGGTATGTAGGCATGCAAGCACACACCTATGTAAGTTGGGGGGGAGAGGAGAAAGTTGCCTACAAAACAAAAGCAATTCAGTTCTGTTGCGTACACACGTATATATATATATGCTGACTCTCTAAGCCGCTTAGAGGGGGCTGTAAAGCACCACTGAAGCGGTCTATAAGTCTTAAGTGCTACTGCTATTTCAATTCATTTCCAATTGACCTCGTGTAGGCCAGACAGGGATTGCCAAAGGGCCGGATGCCATAAAACACCCAGGTCTGCTCCAGAATATTGTTGGAAATTAAAATGGAAGCTGAGAGGACCATGGTGTAGAAGTCACCAGAGCCCTCTCTGAAAACCGACCCCGTGGGAAACGGCCTTGGACAATCCACAGGTCTGTCCACTATAAACCTTGTTAACTCGGACAGCCCCTTTCAGGTCATAATTTCATTTACCGATAGAGAAGAATATTTATAGCTCAGGCTTGAAATGAGAGGGGGTCCTTGGCGCTCTCTGAACGTGGTTGTTTTCTTGCAGATGTTTCATGACTTCACTAGCTCACTAATACTGATGATGTTACCTAGCTGGGTTATGAAACGTCTACCAGGAAACAAGTAAGCTCAGAGAGAGCACCCCGGGAACTCTCAATTTCATTTATATCTTGCCTTTGTATCTTTTCTGTCCTGATCTTTAATTTTTAGCATTGCTTACCTGGGCGATCCCGTTAGTAATCTTTAGGCACACACTTTTAAGTCCCGTTCCCCCCGTCCCCCCAAAAATAGCAAACCCTGAAAAGAGTGCAGAAGAGAAGCAGCAGTAATGAATATCAACTTAGGAAGGAAGGAAGCTGATTTCATATAGGCCATTCCCCGCAAAAGGAAGTCACCAAAACAGTTTTCATTATTATACTCTTAGCAGATCCAAGATAACCTCTGCCATTTAAACCAACAATTTGGGGAAAACACAGGTAGTCCTCAATGTACGACCATTCATTTGCTGACTGTTTGAAGTAACAGCAGCACGGGAAAAGTGACTTACGACTGGTCCTTGCACTTAGGACCACTGCAGCATCTCCGCAATCATGTGATCAAGTTCAGGCGTTTCTCAGCCGTCGTGTATTTACAAGAGTTGTTAGTATCCCCTAACAAACTGACAGTAGGGAGGTTGCATGATTGTCATTTGCAACCTTCCCAGCTGGCTTCCAACAAGCAAAATCAAAAGGAGGAAGCTGACTTCGCTTAGCGACTATAGGATTCACTTACAACCATGGCCAACAAAAAAAAAAGGCCGTAAAATCGGGTGCCACTCACTTAACAATGGAAATTCTGGTCCCAACTGAGGTCGTAAATTGAGGATTATCTGTAATGCAATGGTGGTGGTGTTTTTTTTGGCAGGGAAATAGCTCATTTTGCAGGACTTCTCTTCAACAATCCCTGGAAGGCATAATTATTTAGCAAAACACAAACGCAAAAGGCCCTTCTAGGTCTCAGTGGCAATCTCCCCAGAACTGAAATCAGCATATTTGGGAGGATCAACTCCTGTATGTCCTATATTTAATCTGCCTAAGAAATAAACCCATTTCCTGAGTTTGTGCAATACACTGAACCAAAAGCTAACCCCAAAACCTGGGTTCATGGTGTATGTGCTAAAACTATGTTCCTGTATTGTGAAGATGGCTTGCCCACCCCATTAGCAAGCAAGCTGAGTTTGAAGTTATTTAAGGAAAGTACAACTCGAACCCATACTTACTCTGCGTGTTCCAAGATCAATTTGACAAGCTAGAGCAGTATTTCTCAACCTTAGTAACTTTAAGATGTGTGGAATTCTGGGAATTGGAAGTCCACACCTCTTCAATTTGCCAAGTTGAGAAACACCGAGCTAGACAATAGGGAAAACAAACCATGGTAAGTTCATGTATTATAGAAATAAATGCAAATATGGATGCTCAGATATCTTAAATGTAGCCTGGCATGTTTCTTTCGATTAGCCCACAAGGATATAATGCATGCAAGCATGGTCTTCCCCAAGCCAAGAAGGATTCATCTCCTAGGTTGGACGTTGCTCATGGCTCTTCCGTGGAGATAACATTGGAAGAAAAAGGAGCAACATAAACAATATCTCTCTCTATGGTAGCTGCTTTGGAAATGGGGAGGGAAGTTATTGCACGTCCGCGCATGTTCAACATTGGGTCAGCCATGAGCACCTGTTGCCCGGTGTCTGATGGGCAGAGATCTACCGGTAGTAGAAATGGAAGAGTTACCAAATAGCTGGTCTGAAGATGTCAGTTTTCTACAGAAACATCCCAGCACGTTTGAGGCAGCAGGCTCCAAATGATTGGCTCATTCTTTTGAAGAAGCTGAAGGCCACTTCTACCATCACCCGTTGGACTAATCAGCAGCTAGACTACATGAAGCAGATTCGAAACCTAGGCAGATAAATCCCCAACTCTTAACTAGTCACACAATATCCTTCCTAAACTGGTACCCCGCAGATGGTGGCTGGGCCTGAAGCATTCTCAAGACCCCTCGAGGTCTCCAAGTGGACTGTGACAAATGGAAGAACAATCAGGACACCAATTAAATGACGCTTCCTCTTCCATCTGCCCAATTCCACCTGTCTCATATTTTGCTTTTCTTGCTCCAAGTCTGACCGCAGGACCAAGGGAGAGTGGCCCGCACAGCTGTTGATGGCTGCAGGAAGGAACCCTTGCTTCCAAACAATAACCACCACCCCAGAATGAGAGAATGCCACACAAACTTCAAAAGTCCCAACCTCCCAACGTTCGCCTAAATGTTCATCCAGAAGCACAAGCACATTTGAGATGTTCAACATCACCAGTGGGTTAGTGAAGGCATGCGAGGTGTGCCCAGGCAAGGAAGTGTTAGAAAGCAAAATCCCATCACGAGCTAGGGAGGGAGGATGAAACGTTGATTGGTTGGTTTGGGGTTGTTGTTGTTGTGGGGTTGGTTTTTTTTTTTTGAAAGAAAGGGAAAAGGGAACAAAAATCATCTCCCCGCAGAATCATTGCCATTCACCACCAAAGAGGTCCGCTTCGACCAATCCAAGCTTACCTTCTCTGGCGGTTACCAACACTTACAAGCAAACCCAGTCTTTCGGTGCTTGTAACACGCCCCTTGCTTGGTCGTTGAGCTGAATGAGGCCATTGTAGTCATCAGGAGCATACTACAGTACAAGTGTGATACAGAAGATCAGCAAGAGAAGGAGCCAGGTGGCCTTGAACCAGCAAGCCACCCTTTCCCCACATCAGCACTTGCCACTTTTCTTTAAGGGGTGGGGGGTTACAGTTTCCATCAGCAAAGGAAGTGAGGGAGACCCGCCTCGGAGCTCAGACCCAGCAGGTGGTGGGTTGCAAACCTGTTGAGGTGAGCTTCCAAAATTTCCAGAGAGAGAGAGAGACGGAGAGTGGCCACTGAAGCCAGCAAGTCTTAAAACAAGCTATTGGCCATCGTTTAGATCTGACTTTGGGGGGCGGGGCGGAATCTGTGAAAAAGTTTATTTGTTAACAGGTACGTCTTCATAGGAGCAAGTTGATTTCCCCTTGGTTGGTGGATGCATCAGACTTAGCCAGCACTTAAGAAAAGCTGTGGGAAAAGGCAACTGGAAGTGTGAAGAGCAAAGAAGATGGGAAAACCAATGGAAAGTACCACATGGCCATTACATCCAGATCATCCCCAGGGTTCTCCCATGGTGATGAAGCTCAGAACCCAGGGAGACCTAGACAACAACTGGAAGCAATGGAACCACCTACAACAAGCTTCCTAGTAGCAGGTTCTTCTCATGCCCACAAGAAGATTGGAGATGATTGCCTTGGCCTTAAAACACAATGCAGGATCAGTGTTGCCTAAGTCTCTAGCAAATGTATGTTTCGGAAAAGGTGGAGAGATCTGAAACTACAGCTGGATTGTAAGTTGAAAAGAACAAGCCAGGACCAAAAATGCTTTCAGAGAAGGAAATCAGGAGAATTCGTTCCTTGAGAAACCACGATTTCCTGTTGCATCTGAGGCAGGCCATTTTATGACAACAAACACAAGAATTCCAATCTTAGATTCAATTGGGGCCCATCTAATCTAAGGTTCTATTTTCATAACGGTCTGATAAATACATCAAAGCCGTAAGCCAGGATGAAGTGAAGAGCATTTTTCCAATCTCTGGAATCGGACCCTGGAGACAAAATATCTAGGCAGTAAGTTGAGGGCTTCCTGGTGATCTTATTTCAGCATGAATTGGAAGAGGAGGAAGGGAGGATGAGAGAGAGTGAAATATAGCTTTTACCTATAATGAATAGAAAAGGGGGGGAAAGCAGGAACGTCTCTAGAATAAAGAAGGGAGAAAGGAAGGGCTGCCAAGATTTGCCTTCTAATTAGGGATAAAGGGAAGAAGACAGGCGAAAGCACCTTGGAATGAATGTGGTCTCCCCACCCATTTTCAAGAAAAAAGGAGATAGGGACACACGTCTTCAGTCCCATGGATCCCAGTCTAGCAGCTTCCTCAACACAAACCATTGGACAATGGACGCCAGTGCACGAGGCAGATGACTTGAGGTCACCTCACCATCCACATAGTTGCTTTTGGTGACGCCATTCTTGCTTGGTGTGTTGCCTTCTTGATGCCCACCCCGATAATGAGGTACTACTATACAACAACAAGGGAGCCGAAGAACACAAGTGCTCGTTGGAGAGTGTTTCCTGGGCTGGTTGCCTCCCAAGTTGCTCTGTAGCAAGCAAGGCTCTAAATCCCCAGGGAGGACAATCATCATCATCATCATCATCCATGTCCCTGGCTCTTCCCCTCCCTCAGTTGAACTCCCCCCCCAACTAAAACTCCTGTTTCTTCTCCTCCTCCACTCACTCAGCGATGTCACCAACCAACGGCGTAAGTTCAAAAGCAATCCAAGATGCAGAAGGGCTTTCCCCACCCCTTAAATTAAGATCAAGGGCTTTAGAAGACAGAACAGAAGGACTGAAACACAAAGGAAAGGAGGGCTCGGGGAAAGTTTGACAGAAAGAGGCTGCAGCTATTTTCCTTCTCCAGCATCTGCTTCAACTTTTCCCATGGGCAGGGGACTGCCATTGCTCCCCTCTGCCACGGTCATCCCAATATAGGCTAGACTGGTGCAAAATCCTTCAAGAAGCTTCCATACTGAACCATTCTAGCTGAGCGGGAGGGACTGGACCAAAAACACCCATTGTGCCTGAGGGAGGAACATGGTCCCTGGTGACAGACCAACCTCTTCACCGCTACACCTCGCTGGCTCTCACCTGCCTCCATTTCCATTAGTAGCCATCAGCCACAAGGTTATGAGAGGGACAACGTTGCCTATTGGTCAAGGTAACTCCTTTTCTGGCATCTAGGGCTGATTCTCGCCTTGCTTTTTTCCACGCAGGGAACACCCCCCAGAAGGCAAGGTGGCAACCTCAATTTGGTACAGGCAGAGAGATGTCTGAAGGCACCTTGAAACACAGTAAGAGCCCTTCCTTTGCCACAAGCAAAGATGCCTCACCAGGAAATACAAGAGCGTGCCACGAGGGGGCACCTTCAAGCAGGGCGTAAATAACTTTCAAGAGGAAAGGCTGGTGGGGGGAACTGTGACTTTTCTGTTAGTTTCCGGAGGTGCTGAGACTGCAATTCCCAGAATTCCTGTGGGAAGAACCGGAGTTGCAGCCCTAACACATTGAAAGGTTGCCCAGAGGAGAAAGCAATCTCAAAAAAAAACCCTGTGTAGTTTTGTCTTGGTTCGGAGGAGGAAAGGCTAAGCAGAAATCAAGATCCATTTCACAAAGTAATGCAAGGAGTTAGTCCTTGTCCAGCAGGTTAACTCCCCTTCCCATGTGTGACTGTCGTATTTGCTACACACACACACACACACACACACACACACACGTGTGTGTGGTGCACAAGGAGTGGACTCAATCTCAACAAAGACCATTCCGTAACCAAAACGATGGTTATGGAAAGCTCAGGAAAGAGTCCCAAGCTTTGTAAAAAATATTACTTTAAAAAATCATTTAACTCACGTTAAACATTTAACCCATAGAGTCCAATAAAGACTAGGCACACTTAGCAGCTATGAGGTGTGTGTGCGTGTGTGTGTGTAAGAAAGGCAGAGAAGGAAGTAGATCTAGGAAGAAAGCAACAGCGGGAAAGTGAAATAGCCCCCATTACTTTCTCTGTTGCTCGAACAAATGAAGAGAATATTTGTAGCTCAGAGTTGGAAGTCCTTGGGGCTGTCTGAGTTTGGTGGTTTTCTTGCAGATGTTTCATGACCCAACTAGGTAACATCATCAGTGCCAGAAGGGAGGGGGGGTTGCTCTCTATTTATATACAAGTGGTTTGCCCTGTCAGTGTTGGTGGGAGTGGCCACTTGTGGAGAGGGGTTGTCCAGAGAAGCCAGGGGATTGACAGCCAGTTGTGATTGTCCCCCAATCCTCTGGCTTCACTGGACACTCTCTTTCCTTAAATGGGGAAGAAAACCTAAACCAGGATAAGATGCAACAAGAATTAGTTACAAGTGAGGACAGGAATGCATATTGTGTCCCAAAGAAAAAAGTGATCTATTGGGGATCAGAACTCATAGTTTCAAAGGCCATTTTGAAGATAAAAAGACCCAGCACCTTAAAAAAAATGGAAATCAGTGATTTTAAGAAGAAAAAGTAACTTTCTTTGCCGTTATGCAACTTCATTAGATTATACCTGAGTTCATACAGAGAGTGAAACCTTATTCTACCAGATCCCGTTGGGACCAACTTTGCGTTAAGTGGATGAAATCCCCGTGGAAATTGAAATGATGGAAATGGACAAAAGGCATCGTTTGGTCATTGCAAAAGTGGTGTCAAATGATGCCAAAACCCCAATTTCTGTCATGTGGGTGATGAACATCATCACACCAACAGCAGAGTCTCTAAATCAACAGATATTCTTCAATAACGGACATCGCCTCCCCATAACAATTTCACTAAAGCAAAAGTGTTGCGGTCCTGTTAACTTGCTTATCCTAGGTAGTCCTCGACTTATCACCTCAATTGAGCCCCAAATTTCTGTTGCTAAAGCAAGGCAGCTGTTAAGTGCATTTTGCCCCATTTTATGACCTTTCTTGCCACAGTTGTTAAGTGAATCATTGCAGTTGTTTAAGTTAGTAACTGCAATTGTTAAGTGAATCTGGCTTCCCCATTTGACTTTGCTTCTCAGAAGGTCACAAAAGGTGATCACATGAACACACGCACACTCACACACACCTCGGATACTGCAAGCGTCCTAAATATGAGTCAAGCGTCTGAATTATGATCGCCTGACCGTGCTGCAACGTCTCGTTAAGTGTGCAAAAAATGGTCATAAGCCCCCTTTTTTCAGCGCTGTTTTAACTTTGAACGGTCACTAAGCAAATGGTTGTAAGTCGAGGACTACCTGTACGTTCGAACACCCCTTCGCACTGAATGTTTAACACGAGGTCTTCGTTTTCCGATGTTGGAAGTTCTCAGAAGGCTGCAGCTCCCTCTGGCGTCGCAAAGCTTCTCTCCAGAACGAGATTTGGGAAATGCCCACCGTTGACCCGTCCCGATAGATTATCTTATAAGGAGAAGGTGATGCAAGAGAAGAGGCCTGGCACTCACCTGATACCCTTGGAAAAAGCTGAGGATTTCCTTCATTCCTGCATTGTAGGGCAATCCTTGCATCCGGACAAGAGCACCTGCTTGAGGGAGCATCGGAGTGTGGGAGGCCGAGGCCGCAACAGCGGCTTGGGGAGCCGTGATGTAGCCAACTGTGGTCGGAGACACCGGAGGGCTGGAGAAAGAGGAACAGAACATGGTGGTCAAAGGGCTGCTTCCCTCATATTGGCCCGTCACTTGGATCAGAAGACTCGGGGACAGGGAACTGATTCCCTTCAACGACGTCTCTCAACCTCGGTGGCAACTCTTAAGATGCGTAGATTTCAACTCCTAGAATTCCCCAGTCAGCTCTGGTTGGGGAATTCTGGGAATTAAAGTCCACATATCTTAAAAGTTACCAAGATTGATAAACCCTCTTCTAAATCCACGGGAATTGAATAAATGATTCCGGCAGCCACTGGCTTGCAAAGAAGATTGATTAGACTAGACGAAGATTAACAGAGTTGGAAGGGACCTAGTAGGTCATCTAGTCCAATCCCCCCCCCCACCTAAACAGGAGATCCTACATCATTTCTGACAAATGGCAGTCCAATCTCTCCTTGAAAGCCTCCAGGGATGAAGCTCCCACAACTTCTGAAGGCAACTTCTGTTCCATCGGTTGATTGTTCTTACTGTCAGAAAATGTCTCCTTATTTCCAGGTTGAATCTCTCCTTGATCAGTTTCCATCCATTATTCCTTGTCTGGTCTTCGGGTGCCCTGGAAGATAGCTTGACCCCCTCCTCTCTGGGGCAGCCCCTCAAAGATTGGAAGTCTGCTATCATGACTCCCCTAGTCCTTCTCTTCACCAGACTAGCCATTCCCAGTTCCTGCAACCGTTCTGCGTATGTTTTAGCCTCCAGCCCTGTAATCATCTTTGTTGCTCTTCTCTGTACTCTTTCCAGAGTCTCAACATCTTTTTTATAGTGTGGTGACCAAAACTGGATGCAGTATTCTAGGTGTAGTCTTACTAAGGCTTTCTAGAGTGGTATTAGTACCTCACTTGATCTTGATTGGCTGAGTTGAACTGCAGAAGACATTGCAAATCCATCGCTCTAACTTGAGCGCTAATTTCCTCCTCTAAAGCTGCTCCCATTAGATCAGCCCAGTACTTCCAGTAGTACCAGCCAGCATGTTCTGGGACCTGAAGTCCACACATCTTAAAGTTGCCACCAAGTGTGAAAAACACAGCAATCCTCTCTGGAGCCTCAGACTTGCAACAATTTGTTCCTATCCATGCATTACTACTATCTTCCAGTGAAGCATATATGTCCACTTTTCCAACATGGGTGCCACACCAGATGGGCAGACTTCAACTCCCAGAATTCTCAGCAAACTCCCTAGTGGCCTAGATAATTCAGGGCATCCAAAATCCACAAGCCCAGTGCAATCTGGCAACTGCCCACTCAGACCAGAAACCCTTTTGTGACGAATTGATTCTGCCACGGTGAGGCCCACAAGCAGACCGAGTTATGATGCTTATGAAGTTTGAGAATTGCAGCCAAGGATGGCCTGCCATACGTGGTGTTCCAGCATTTGCTACTAAATAGACCTGGGATTGTATGTATGTATGTATGTATGTATGTATGTATGTATGTATGTATGTATGTATGTATGTATGTATGTATGTATGCAT
>JANHFL010007320.1:162720-173554 GCA_032468155.1 Oxyrhabdium leporinum
TCTCTCCATCATGTGCAGGGAAACAAAAGGTTCCCTAAAAAAAAGTTCAGTCAATCAATTCCAACTTCTCGCAAAAGGAAAAGATCTCGTGAAGTTGCAATTGATTGAGTGAATTTCAAGAAGGAGAAACACGATGGAGCTGGAAATAAGGTAGGCAAAGAAATGCTTGGATAATTGGGGGAAAGCGAGGGCACCTGGGGTGGGGGGTGAAAGCTCTATGGCGTGGGGCTGCAATGGCAGAATGGGCAATGGAGTGGCCAGCACGAGGGAAGGGGGCTTTTCCTTTTCTCCTGCTCCTTGCAGTTCTCTCGTGCTGGCCTCTCCTTTGCAGCACAGCCGTCTACCCTGCTGAGCCTAATGGTGAGCTCCGTGGCACCTAAGCAGGGGCCAGGTCACCACCCTGCCTGTCCCTGGAGCTTACCTGCCTCTGGCATCCGCTGTGGGGGGGAAGAGTCATAAAGGGACAGGCTGTGGCCGCTCCCAGTTCAGTTCTGGCCGGCAAAGAGACGGCGGCTGCAGGCCCTTCGCTCCAGCAAAAAGCGGTGCCAGAAGCCTCCTGCCACCACCTCTTTGCCAGCGCTAGAAGCGTCCAGCTGCCACTCCCGGCTCTGTTCCGTCCGGCAAAGAGGTGATGGCTGCAGACCCTTCATTCTGGAAAAAAGCGGTGCCAGGAGCCTCCAGCCACCACCTCTTTGCCTTCTTTTTTTCCAACTAACCTTTTGCCTGCATTCAGCAGGCAGTCAGTATCGCCGTCTCTACAGCATCGGTTATGTGACTGGGTGGGCGTGGCCAGCTCGACATCACTCACAGCAAGGTGCCACCGCCCCCCCTTGCCATGAGTGACATTAAGTTGGCCACGCCCACTCAGTCATATGACCCCCCCTCCCACCAAGCCATGCCAATAGAACCGGTGGTAAAAAAAATAGATTTCACCATTGGTTACATGATAAGTCATGTGCTTTGTTTGGGACTCATTCTTTTTAGTACCCGTTGCATATCCTAGAACCAATTAACACCAAGTAACAAGGTACCACTGTATATATATATCATACAGCAGTCAAGACAAATTAAAGAAACATCAATCAAGGCAACCAGAAACAAACTTTTTCACATTCCCAGGGCCCCAAGATCAAGGAAAGGGCAAAGTCTTCAAGGCCTTACCTAAGGCTAACAGGATCAGTACCAGATCTCAAATATAAGCTATGAAACTGGAGATCCACCTTTCTCTGTCATATGCTGCAGATATGCCTTACACTATGTCAAGGTACTGATAACTCCATTTCAATGCTGTCTGTGGGAAAATTGTCAGTACTCTGCAAGATTTTGGCCAAATGTCTTCCCAGCTCTACTTGGAGATAAAGGAGCACAGAGATTTTTGAATGAAGCCTGGTACATCTTCCGTCAACAACCATAAAACTCTATTTCTATGTGGCCAGTTGAGTTTTTAATCTCGGGAGATCTGGCAACTCTAGTCATGGTAAACAGATGCTGGGCAAGTCATACAGTTAACAAATATATTTCTGTGCCCAGAATATAGATTGCTCCGTTCTATGCCAATTCTAGGTAAGCAACTGATATCTTTAAGGCAGCCAGCCAAATAAATGGTTGAATTCACATATTGCACTAAGATGTAATGTGATGTATTTGGGTTTGGATTAGTATGATATGTAAATCTAAACACTATGGTCATAAACCTAGGCTTTCAATCGCTAAATTTAGCAGTTTGTGAACCAGTCAATGGTTATTGAAAATGTAAAACATAAAACCATCTGCAACACAGTACAGAGTATAGAATGAACTCAACCAATATTCAAGTTCCAGCAGGATTGAAATCAGAATGAATATCGGATAGAGTAGAGGGACAGCCAATAATTTTAGGGTAATGTCCACAGAGTCATTACTAATCCATTTTTTGTCTTTCTCTCCAGTAACATATAGGTTACAAAACCCTGATAATTCATTAGATACTGGTTTTTCTTATTAACTTGACTAAACTTAATGGAAACATAAAAATGCCAGATCAAGCCTAAACATCTGGCTGGCTGTGCAACAAATCATAATAATTATAAAGGATGGGAAAGGGGCTTGAAAAATGCAAGGACATTTGCCCAAATTGCTTGAAAATTCCCCTCTATGCTCCTTCATCAACAATGAATGATGGAGGGTGATGCCAATTTAATGTCACATTAAATGATGTTTTCCTCCATCCATTCATTCCAAATTCATAGAAATGGAGAGATGAAAGGGGCCACATAGTCCCATCCAGTCCAACCCCCTTTCTTAATGAACAATTCCAAATTAAAACATCCTTATCTGGATTCACCTGAGCACATCTGGAAACAAGGATCCCATTACCTCCCTCTATTCGGGTGCTTTTACTGTTAGGACTTTTTTTTCCTAACGTTCAGTCTTCTGGTAATGTCAAAAGAACTAAGTTCTATAACTAACTATAACTATAACAACTATAGCTATAACTAACTATATATACATGTATACATACATACATACCTACGTGTGTGTGTGTGTATAAATCCCAATCACTTAAAAATAAATAAATAAGCAAATAAAAGATAGCAGTTCTTCCAGCATTAATGAAACACATTGTATGATTTGATCAGGCAATGAAGACAAATATGGAGCTGATAGAGGCATGTCTACAATGCTTATTGAATAAATCAAGCATCACTCATAGGAAGGAAGGAAGGAAGGAAGGAAGGAAGGAAGGAAGGAAGGAAGGAAGGAAGGAAGGAAGGAAAGGAAGGAAAGAAAAAAGGAAGAAAGAAGGAAGAAAGGAATGCATTCAGTATTTCACACTGCATAGTGTCTAACTTGTGTCTTTTGCAGCATAAAGGAAGCTGTTCTTTTCATATGCATTCATCTTTATTCTGGACTAATTCCAAGTATCTATCTTTTAATTTCATTCTGGGAAGCTTGGCAAACTCTGTACCATTTTCATCTGATTTCATTACACAAGCTAAGATGGATACTGCTGACATTCTACTAGTTTTTTTTTTCTTCTGCAAACAAAGAAATACCATGTGCTTTCCCAGACATTTTCATGAAATATCCAAGATTGATTATTGGCAGGATTAAAGCTGAAGATTCCACATTTCCTTAGAGAACCAAATTACCAGACAGAATTAACAAGGTTTAAACTCCTAATTCAGAAATACAGTATAAGAGGATGAACTTTGTGGAACTTTGCTTGCAAATACAACTGGGCTGATGAGAATGGCAAAACAGCGATTATTCCACAAGGATCTTTGTGCTTTGACCTCCAGAAGCAAATGAGGGCATCACTCAACCCACCAAGATACCTTGTCCTCAAGTGGTCAGCTAAAAAAAAAAAAGTGTTGGGAGGAGATTTCTAATCAGATGTAGAAGATGGAAAATTGCAACCTTGGATCAAGAAGAGAAATCTCTAGGAAAAAGACTGGAATCTGCAAATTAGAAAGGTGTGAGACTATCACAATCCTTGGAGATTTTTAGCAAGTTGCAGCCCAAAGCCGTCTCTTTAATCATGCAATTCCCAGCAGATGGAGAAATTCCATCTGCTGGCTTCAAATGGGCATAACGACTTTCTTGAGCTGCTGGGTGACAGTAAGAAGACCTTGCTTTCAACTCCCATGGCTGCCAGCCCTATTGACTATAAATGTTTCTTTGGGTCATTCCTTTCTCCCTCTTAACGAAACATAAGGACCAATTGTCCAATTGCCTAAAGTAGGACTTTTCAAAAAAAAATTTTAGCCCTATTTTAATTATTTCAAGGTGGCAAGCCAAGGCGCCAATGATTCATGGTGCTTAAGGCTCCATGTCCCATGTTGTCATCATTTTAACACAGGAGCACTCTGTCTATGGAGATTCCAAATCTTCTTTCACAATTGCTCCAAAGGCTGCTGGCTTTTCTTGGTTTTCACTTTGAGATCATTTTGCTTCTCAAAACAGAAGCAGAACTGAAGAAATTTCGTAGGATGGGAAGTGGAACGTTTTCAAGTTAACAACCAAGAATCCAGGTGCCTCTTGAAAAGTACCTTTGGGATAAACTAGCGCTATCTATTTCAAGAAACCTCCCAGATCTCATAACCCCCCCCCCCAAATGTTGTTGTTGTTGTTGTTTTTGGTGGGGGAGGGAAGCAATTATGGATCAATTCCTTGGAAGTGGGTCCACCAAAAAGGACAAAAGGAAGCTGAGGATGGAAGAGAGGTTCCAACAAGGCTCTTGTAGGGATGGAAGAAAACCCCATCGTGACCACCTTCTGGTTTAGGGGTGCTCCGTTCTACCCCTAAGACAACCCCTCTGCGAGATACCCATAATAGGTTCTGAACACTTGCGTGGGGAGCCAACAGCTCCGAAAGCTTGAGGACATCACAACGCTTTCATACTTGCTGATTCAGGACCATGTGAACTCCGTGAGGTTTGATGTCTCCAGTTGCGTCGCCCATGAACTCCAGAATGTCATCAATCCCAGCTGTGTAAGGCAGGCCTCGGAGGCGGACACAGTCTCGCACACTGCCCGCAGCGATGGCGTAAGGAGGAGGGATGACGGGGACGATCGGGGTAGGGAGAGTGGCAATCAGGGGGGCTGACATGTATCGGTTGAGAACCTGGCGGAAGGAGAAAGTTCACGGAGATTGAGAACAGAAGAACTCTCTGGATGCGGACTAGGAAGAGTGAAAGTCTCTAGAGGCAGTCCTCGGCTTACGACCACAACTGACCCCCCCAAATTTCCATTGCCTAACCGGACAGTTGTTAAGTCAGTTTTCTATTGTTAATTTTGTCCTGTTTTATGACCTTTCTTCCACCATCGTTAAGTGAATCCCTGCAGTTAGTTAACACCGAGTGAATCTGGCTTCCTCCTTGACTTTGTTCATTAGAAGGTTGCAAAAAGTGATCACATGACCCCGGGACAATGCAACCGTCATAAATACATGTCAGTTGCCAAGCGTCCTAATTTTGATCATGTGATCATGGGGATGCAGTCACCTTTTCAGTGTCGCCGTAACTTCGAACAGTCATGGTTATAAATTGGGGGCTACCTGTGTTAACATGTTGCGAAATCGCTCGTGTTTGAGAAGCCTTCTCCTCCCTTTCATCCTCAATTAATCTTCTGCTTGATTAATTCACTTAGTCAAGGTGATAAAATTCTAACTGAGCGCTTATGTGGAAAATTTGTTTTTATGGGCACCTAACGGTTTGTGTGTGTGAATGCAAGGTTTCCACCCAAAGTCACATGACTTACCTATTTAGAATTAACGTTCTGCCATTTTTTGTGCAAGCTGCTTTCTTTTCTACTCTGAAGGGTAGCAGGGAGAACGTATCCTTCACCAATACGCCCCTCTCTTCCTCCTTGCTCAAGTTTCCCATTAATCACCGTTTCCCTGTTACCGTTTTCTAACAGATCAAGGTATCAAACTACATCCTGAATTCGGCTTAAGAATCCAGCCCTTCCCCAACGCATCCACCACAACAAACCAGTTCAGGGCAACCAGGATAAACTGGTCCAACCAAAACAAATGCGGGTAATGGCTAATCCAGACACCTGGCTTAAAAACTGCAGCGCACGCCAGGTGAAAAGGTTCCCTCTCATCTTGCTTCATTAAGCTGAACTGGTTCTGTAATTGTTTAATTGCTGAAGAAGACAGCAGATCCGCTTTCCTCAGCAAAATACTTCCCAAATGGGCTAGCTGTCTAGCCTACGTTGAATTCTTAACCCAGGGGTGAGAGAGAAAAGAGCTTTAAACACTGATTAACCCTGGTGGAGAATTCCTTGTTAGGTACTGGGCAGGAATGATAAAAATAAAACAGAGGGCTGGATGCTGTGCTACTTCTCACAGATGGATCATTAAGACCGGGGCAGGAAAGCGGAAGGAATTGTACCACTCAATTATTTTCTCGAAGATTTCTCCTCCTGTCTTAATTTACATAATCCATCCTTGTATCCAGTGCAAAAGATAGCTTGGGGAGGGGGGTTGTATCTTGCCAGGATAATGCAAGCCGAAGCTATAGGGAAAAAAATCAGGGCCTTCTTCCTCCTCTCTTCCCCTCCACCCCACCCCAGCAATCCCCCAAAACATGGTTCGTATCTCTCATCAGAGCATTTTATATCTGGATTAATAGGAGGTGAGGCTTGCATCAGCTTGCATTGTCCTTTTGGGGGCTGAGGACTTGCAACATTCTGGGAAGGACAAAATGTGGGGTTTCATCACTTAAATGAGCCTGGTTGATTGATAGTGTGTGTGTGTGTGTTCTTTTGTTTTCTAGCTGTAGGCTTATTATAGGGCTCACCCTAAGTCTGTCATCTCTTTTTCATATTAAAATGGCAAGAAACCATGCCATTGCAGAAATTGTTGTCAGAAACTGCCCCAAACAGCAAGATGGGCAGGATATAAATTTAATAAAAAAAACAAACAAGCCTCTGTAGACTGCAATGAGGGGCTTGGGTGTCACCTCAAGGCTCTTGGGTTAGTTAGTTTAATGAGTGACCCACAACTAAAAAAATCATGCCTGGACATTAAGGCAAGCCCATGCGAATGTGGTCATTCCTTAAAGCCCATTCTTTTGCTCTTGTGATTGCTTCAAGCTGATCCAGAAAAGCCTCTGTCTGTATCATAAACCCATTCAGACTCATCCACTTCGTGACAGAAAGAAAAGCCTCCATCTGACTAAAGTAATAAGCTCAGAGAAATCTACACACACACAAACATAAACTCCTGTTTTTTTTCAGATCTCACTGGTAATATTTCTAGCAAGTCCCTCTTGGGCTCTGCCCAACAGACAACCACCAGAGAGAAGTAAATGGAGACCAGCCAGCTGTAGATTCACTATTGTCCTAAAGTTGATTATAGACCACCTGGTCAATCTTCCTTCAGTCTGCCTAGAAGGGCTATTGCCCCAAGGAACCAACCAGGGTTTAAGGTGGTGCCAAGGGATCCTTGCTTGTGTTTTCGTTGGAACAGGTGAAGACGACTGCCTCTCTGGAATTCAGCCTTGATTGCCCAATCTTTTCTTCAGAGAAGACTAATTTGCTATATCTGTCAATGGGGAGGGGTCCCTAATTGGCCCTCTCTGGGTTGATTATATTCCCTATTTGGAACCAATACCATGAAATCAAATGACGTCACATTCTGCACTTGAAGCACTTTGCAAAAATCACAACCAGAAAAAATCCTAAGAAAATAGTGAGGTCACATTATCATACTAAGTCATGATACTGTGTGTATGGATTTCTGCAATGAGTGCATCTAGCTACTCTGGCTTGGAAACTGTGCTTCGTGGCTTAGCGAAGACATCATGAGGAATTCCTCCTGGCGATGTGAAGGGGTTTCTGCCCCTAAAAATGGGGCAGAATTTTCCCCTCTGGAGAGTAGGTGAAGATGACCTTGCTGAAAATATGTGGGAACTGTTACCAAGGCAAAAGGGCTGGAAGGTCTTTTAAGTCTGGAATGATGAGATAATGTTCAGAAGCAGCTCAGGCAGACATCTTCCTGTCACTGAATTATAAATAGGAGGAGGAACAACATAATCAGATATGCCAGATTCTCTTATTATAGCTAATGTCAATAAAAGGAATGTTAGTTTTCCTGTGGAGCTGATTTCATGGTATGGTCTTCCTAGTGGGGCTGACTTCCCCTCTGGAGAAGTTAAGAAAAATCATCCCACTCATTTTGTTGCCCTGAACATCAGTGGATAACTTCCAAAGGTTGTTTGTGTCCTATGGTAGGATTAAATGATTCTCATTGCTCCTGGATCTCTGCACCAGTTGCCTGTGGCTCTTAAACCCAAGAAGGTCCAGTGAAAAAAAGGTGAAACAGACCCAAATGCCCAGAATACAATATTTGCTACAACCTGTTGGACTTCAGCTGCTGTGCTTCTGAAGAGTTCAATGTAGCGTTTGCCCAATATCTCCTTGTGCTTCTTAAGGGCATTCTGTGCGTAATCTTCGCAAGCAAATAGCACAAATGCATCTCCAGTTGGCCGGCCATCTGGATACTTGACAAAGAGGAGGCCCTCCTTGGCTCCGGTGACCGGACACTCGGGGCCCAAGAAGCCCAGCACATCCTCGGGCGTTGCAGTGAAAGGGAGACCTCTCATCCTGATGATGACTTGGTTCTCCTTGGAGAGGAACTGGGCAACTTCGTTGGAGGTGCCTAGACAGAAGAGTTGACCGTTAAGGGCAGAAAAGTGTACGTCTTATACTTAACCCTCAGAGAGAAACCATTGTAAATTTAAATTTGAAATTGAGAATTCTTTCTAGTTCTAGGTTTTGGCATAATGATGAAAGTGCTGGATGACGAAATGGGTGGCTGTGAGTTCCAGTCCTCCCCGAGGCACAGAAGCTGGTTGTGTGACTTTGGGCCAGTCCTCACAGCCCAATCCATCTCCAAGGTTGTTATTATGGGATGATTAGAACAAGTGAGCAATATGTGTACTATTACGAGTCGTACAAAACCAAGACAAGGTATAATCTAATAAATAAATAAACAATGCACCCAACTATGGTTAGCTTGCAAAATTAAGTCAATTTTCTGGGTGCACATGTCAGACAGAAATTAAATACAGAATCTGAGTTTATATAGCATAGTAAGCGAAAGTACAGTTAGCTAGTTTGTTAAGTCATGCCAACAAAGACATTTATCAAAAATTTGGTCTCCTGGTGCTGATCTGTTTGGAACGACCTTCCCCATTTCTGAATCAGTTGAGACTCCCAACTATTTATAGCTAAAATTATGAGACTTACATACACTTCCCACCCCAAACCTGGTGATGTGCATGTTGAGGAATCAAAAATAAATTTTTGATATGTCAGATTTTATATTATTTCTCTTAGCAGCTTAAAAGCACCTTCTCACAGTACAGTTTCAATCACATGCTTAATAGGGTGTTTCCCCTCCCCTAAAGATCTTACCACCAGCAATTTTCAGAAATTCCTCTCCCGTGGCTTTGTAAACCTGAAACAACCAAACAAAAACAAAAACAAAAGACAAAGGCAATAACTGTGATAAATGTCAAGATATTTGATGAGTGATATTAGCATAATATACACATTTGTCTTTAAGATGACACAAGATATCCTTTATAAACCTAGTTATCTGGAAAACCATTTTTAAGGCATAATATTTGGGAAGACCTTGGGATACTTCTCCTCTAGACCCACATCAACCTAGCTTTCCAGAAGTGGTCTGTGATATCACCTGGAACCAGTAGAACAGTGCTCCATAATGAAAATAGAACGTCAGGAGATCTCAAGAACATTTATTCCGTAAGCTATCACAATAAAGCCCTGCATGGCCAAGGGCCAAATTATTTGGGGGATCACTCTGAATGTTTCTCCTTGACCCACCAGAACTGACAGGATAGTCAAGCTCCATGTCCCTTCAATGCAATCTTATTGACATTAGAGACCAATGTACAAAAAGAAGGTAGTTGGAGATTTGGATGGCCCTCACCCAATTGGTCACGATCAAGACTTGGTTGTTCCCTCATGATAGGGGAGCCCCACTAGCTGGTTTGTCTTTTCCTTTGTGATTATTATTGATCATAAGATGGAATGATCTATTTGGCCTCTTGGCACATGATATATTGATTTGTTTTATTGTAATCTCAGTCTTAATTCATTGTCAATGGTCTGGGAAGATGGTGGTGAGATGGGCAGCCATGTAAATTATTTAAATAGATAGGAAACAAGTAAATGACTGTTACACGAGCCACAGTGGCACAGTGGTTAGAGTGCAGTACTATTGTCTACTTCTACTAGCTGCCTGCAATTCAGCAGTTCGAATCTCACCAGGCTCAAGGTTGACTCAGCCTTCCATCCTTCTGAGGTGGGTCAAATGGGGACCCAGATTGTTGGGAGCAAGAGGCTGACTCTGTAAACCACTTAGAGGGCTGTAAAAGCACTGTAAAGTGGTATATAAGTCTAAGTGCTATTGCTATTGCCGTTCCTTCTATCCATCCATTCATCTATCCATGATGCGTAGAATATAGTATTGCAGGCTAATTCTGTTGACTGCCAACAGTTCAATCCTGGCCAGGGCAAGGTTGGCTCAGCCTTCCATCCTTCTGAGGTGGGTAAAATGGGGACCCAGATTGTTGGGGGGCAAGAGGCTGACTCTGCAAATCTCTCAGAGGGGGCTGTGAAGCACTGTGAAGCAGTATATAACTCTAAGTGCTATTGTTATTGCTATTTGCTTCAGATGAAAAGACCAGACAATTAACAAAAATGTGCATCATTTCTCACCTCTAAACTTAATGCTGAGAGGCTCCATTTTCTTCCATTACTTTGTATCTCATGTTCACAGGGACGGACAAGTTTTATCAAAGCTGTGTCTTAAAACCTACCTGATGTTTTCCCCTATTATATGTTTCTATATAATCAGGGGCTTGTGACGGACCTGCTTTTGTTTGCAAAATGCCACATTAATTAGCCACTCATTAAGAAATCTGTTGTTCCTTTATTTATCTCTTTTAGAGTTTCATAAAGATGCTGCCATGCTAGAAAGGTCATAGTGCAACCTGAAAGCTTTTGCAAGTGGTGGAAAAATTGCCTGCAGAAAATGCTGATAAACAGGTCTGCATTGTCCTGAGTGGAATATCTCACCCAGGCTCTGCTCCTGAAGGCTTGTCGAGGGTTGCCCGCAGCTGCCCTTAGCTGCCACCTATGCTCTGAAGGAGTTGATGGGTAAGTGGAGGTTGAAGAGGGCTGCTGGCAGTCCCAAGCAAACACCTCCCGAACCCCAACTGCACATGCGGCCGCGCAGGCGGTAACGGGATCTTCCCGGTTTGTCCGGGTGACCCCACTCCTGCGCGAGCTGCATTGGTTGCCAGTGGAGTACC